>JANAKD010000142.1:0-33818 GCA_027627215.1 Lecanicillium saksenae | reverse complement strand
GGCCAGTCGCTCTTCTCGCCCCGCAACATCGGCTCCAAGGTGCTCTCGAGCCTGTCGATTGCCCTGCCAATGAGCATATTCGCGCTCAAGTTCCTCGAGTGGTGGTACCAGTCTGACTTTGCCAAGCAGCTCTCGCGCAAGGCGGCAGAGAACATTGAGCTGCCGCCGCCCATCATTTCCGGTCTCCTGGGCAAGCATTTGAAAAAGTCTGCCGCCGCGACATCGGACGAAAAGCAAGTTGCCGGGCCAGGAGACAATGGGGCCACCGCTGAGCCGCACGAGACGGAAATCGCCGCCAAGGACGCCCCCATCGCCAAACCTTCACGACTGCCAATATTTGTCGTATCATTCCCCGAGGACTCGTCGCTCTGCCCCATCTGCCTCGAGGACATTGTCACGCCGACGGCCTGCCAGACGGGCGTCGTCTACTGTTATACTTGCATCCACAGATGGATCGAGGGCATGCACCAGAAACAGGAGGACTTTATGCAGGACAAGGAAGGCAAGTGGGAAAGCGGCCAGGGTCGCTGTGCCGTTACTGGGAGACGCGTTCTGGGCGGCACCGAGGGTTTGCGTCGCATCATGGTCTAAGATTACGTGGTTGCAGCCGATTGCATGAAAGGCGGAACATTAAAAGCTTGGCGTTCCCGAGAATAGGAACGAACGGGCAACGCGTGGGCCAGACGAACCAAACATGAACACCGGGGCCTTAGAATAGCTCACTTTACATTCGTGCCTGGCCGGGAGATAAAAAAAAGTCTATACTTAGGGTCTTCCGCCTTGGGATAGGGGAGACAATGTACATTACATCGGGTGGTTTCTTTTTTAAGTGGGTGGGTTGCATATCTCGCGGCGTTTCACGTTCTATACCCTAGTACAATAGAAGAAAAAGTGCAGAATCATGGCGGTGCAGTGTAACGTGCTTCGAAGTGTTGCGTCAACCTTGTTGAGGCATGTAAAAAGCGTCGCGAGCCAATGAGGTGGCGCCGTTGAGGAATCGACAGCGGTGTTCTGGAATGTTGGTGATGGAGCCCGGCCAGGCACGGGCACGGGTGACCGCCGGCCCGTGGCTGGCGCAGCGACCACGAAACTGCGGCCCAGCAATGCCCTCTCAGCTAGCAAAACGCCAGCAAGGAGCTGCAAAGTACGAGAGAAAGCTGGGGGAAGCAGATGTCTTGGAAATTTTTCATATCGTGTCGGCCGCATCTGGACTGTTTGTCTAAGACAACAACCCACCATCGTCGTCATCATTGGACGAGAACGAGACGGCCAGGAACCCAATACTTCCGCTTCCATGCGAGACAGGCAAACATTGTTTCACCTGGTTCACGATTGCGAGAGAGAGAGGTGGGTTGAGGGACAGAGGACCCCTCCTAAAAATGCTGAGCCACAGCGAGGCGTTGGCAGGCTCATTGTTACTGGCGGGCCACCTATTGTTCGCGCGGGAAGCCTGGCCCAGGCACTTGGGAATCGCCTCGCGCTGGAATGCACTCTATCCTTCCAACCTCCGCGTGGTGTGGACTCGCCAGGTGATCCTCACCTGATGCGTTACGGGCCTTTTCTCGCTTCTTTTCTCCGACGCCATCGAAAACGGCAATTCCTCCAACATCCACCAGCCTCGCCTGTCATATTCCTCATTCCAACAAGATGCTGGGGACAAAGAGATTGCCTGGCGTCACGGCCGCTGATCATCCCGCGGCCTGCATATATAGTCTTGTTGCCGTCCCGACAGTTCATGATGCTTTCTTCGGACCTTTTTTCTTCTCCGTCCTTTAACTTTCTTCATAGAAGCAAACCATCGTCTGTTGAAACGCTGGAGACTCGGGAGCCATTCTTCACTCGAAGAACCCTTACATTAGTCTCTAGTGTCTACAGACACACCAATCACGACTTGAACATTTGTTACTCCTCACATTGCCCAGCATGGCTGCCTACTCTTTGGTAAATTCATACGCCGGCAACGCCCTCATCAACGGCTTCAACTGGGTGGATGGGCACGACTACTCCAACGGTTTTGTCAAATACCAAAGTCAAGCCAACGCCGCCAGCCGCGGCCTCTTTGCTGTTGACGAGCAAACTGGTGTTGTTCGCATTGGTGTTGATCATCACAACACATACGAGGTTTCCGGTGGTCGCCCCAGTGTACGCATCGAAAGCAAGGAGGCCTACAACCATGGCCTCTTCATCGCCGATTTCCTTCACATGCCCCCGTCTCAGTGCGGTGTCTGGCCAGCTTGTAAGTACACCAAAGTACTAAGAAAACTCAGCTCGACTAACGCACTCTACAGTCTGGGCTTATGGACCCGATTGGCCTCGCAACGGTGAAATTGACATTATCGAGGGCGCCAACACTGTTCATCGCAACATCATCTCCGCTCACACAACCCCTGGCTGCAAGCTTGGTGAAGATGTTCTGAGTATGGCCTCTGGCAACGCTCAAACGAAGAACTGTGACATTGGTGACCAAAATATCGGCTGTGGCTACGTCCCTCCTACTCGTGATACCTCGTCTTACGGCGACACCTTCAACGCTGTTGGTGGCGGTATCTACGCCATGCAGTGGGATGATGACTACATCAAGGTCTGGCACTTTGATCGTAACACCGCGCCTGCTGATATCTCAGCCAAGAAGCCTAAGCCCGACAGCTGGGGTAAGCCCCAAGCTGTGTACGGTGGCAAGAGCTGCGATGTCAAGTCGCACTTCCGCGACATGAGCATCGTTCTCAACATCAACTTCTGTGGTGACTACGGTAACGCCATGTGGTCCAGCTCTGGCTGCTCTGCTCTCGCTCCCACCTGCTCCGAGTGGGTGGCTAAGAACCCCGCTGCTTTTGCCAACGCTTACTGGGATGTCAACTACATTGACGCCTACGTTCAAGGCCCTGGTGGTAGCCACAGCCCTTCCGGCACAATTGGCAGCCAGAGCCAGCCTAGCAACATCCCGACCGCCTCGTTCACTCACCTTCCAGGAACCGCTGGCAGCAATGGCACCTACACCCGCTTCCCCGTGGGCAACATCTCTTCCAATGCTTTCCCCACGAACCCATCGACTTCTGAGTCTACCTCGTGGACCACAACAACCCGCACCGATACCACCACCGTCACTGTTCCTGGCAACATCCCGACGGCTACTCTGCCTGCTCCCAGCGGCAAGGCGCACCACAACCCGGCCAACCTGAACGATTTCTCCTACCTTGGCTGCTTCGGCTCCAACAGCGACTTCAAGTCGTTCGACAAGGTTGCCGATAGCCCCGACATGGATCTCAAGAAGTGCACGGGTCTCTGCAAGGGCAAGAAGTACGCCGGTGTCTTTGACACGAGCTGCTACTGCGCTTCTGAGCTAGATGCCGACACTCGTGTTAGCGCTGATACTTGCGATACTCAATGTCCTGGTGACAGCAGCCAGTTCTGCGGTGGTCGCATCAAGAAGAACGGCAAGTTCAACGACAACGGCATTGGCGCCAAGGCCAACATCACCCTCCCTGAGACCTCTAGCTATGTCTCTGGCATCGCTATGCCTCTTGAGACTGATGGCGGCTCTAGATCTTCTAGTGGAGAGACAAGCAACATGACCAGTCCCGAGCAGCCTGTCCCCAGCGGCAGCGGAAGCCCTATTGTAAAGGCTAACTCTACTGCTCCTGAGACCCCCAACGTCGTCAACCCTGCTGCCAAGTTCAACTCCACCGGCCCGCAGATTATCCCTGCCATCTCAAGCAGCTCTATCGCTAGCTCTTCTGCTTCCAGCACCATCGAATCTGGCCCTTCTACCGGTTATACCTCCACTACTGGTGTCATTGCCCCGGCCAAGTTCAACTTGACTGGCCCCGAGATCCCAGCTCCTGCTTCAACCAGTTCCGAGACCACCTCCGCTGATGGCCCGGTGGTCACAATTCCCGTCTACCCTCAGCCTAAGGAGAAGAATGTGACAGGACTGGAGAGCCAGCAGACCACCAGCAGCAGCGTCGGTTCCAGCAGCGTCAGCTCCAACAGTGTCCGCTCCAACAGTGCCAGCTTCAGCACTGCAAGCCCCACCATCGCCAGCTCTGCTGTTGCAGAGAGCTCCCCTGCTCCCGAGGTTCTCAGAAACTCAACACTCGTTGGCCGTGGTATCCACGCTGCTCGCTCTATGATGTACAAGAACATTCGCCCTGGCATGATGGACCGCCGCGAGGCTGCCGATTTCTTGCTCACAATATACGCTGCTATTGCTAAGGAGGAGCCTCCCAAGCAGCCTCCTGGCATGGGTATTCACACCGCCAACGCCAACGCTGCCGCTGACAACACCAGCACCGTTGTGACCACCATCACCTACCAGACTGTCCACCCCACCAACCCTGCCCAGATCATCAACCAGGAGTACGTCACTACCATTGTCAAGGTTCACTGCGGCTGCACTGAGAGCACCTCGACTGCGACACCTATTCCCATGACGACCAAGGTTGTTCCTTGCTCATCTTGCGGCCCCCAGGGCGAGAATCACCTCACAGTGACTGTTCCTCATACTGTCACCATCTCCACCCCCGCCCCTGCCACCAACACTCCCATCAAGCCTTCGTCTGGAACAGCCTCGTCTGTTCGCATTGTCCCAACGAGCCCTCCTATTGTTGCCGGTGCTTCGGGCCTGAAGGCAACTTCTCTGCTCTTCACTACCATGCTGGCCATGGTTCTTCTTCTGTAAAGAAGCAAACAAACAACCACAAAAAAAGCACTCATGATTTCTTTTGCATGTTTTTGGATGGAGGGAAACCAAAACAGATTGACACGATAGCATTTGGAGGAAGCTATAAGAGGCATTAACCGATACGACAGCATTAAGCGATTATTTGGAATTTTCTGGACTATTTTTATTAATTCAAGTACACAATTGGTACGAAAGCATGCAACAAGCTGTTGCGCACTGCATTTGCAGATATTTCTTACTGTAGATCGTCAACTGAGCGATAATATTAGCTAGAAACCACAAACAAATGGGAAAATATTAAATCACTCTGGTCATCACTAACACACTGTGACTTGTAAAATCTCAGCTTAGGCACGAAAGCTCGCTGTTTAACACAAACGACGCGAAAGTGTACGCTGCCAATATAAATATGATAGCCAACTGGGTCACTGCTTCGGCGGGATCCTTTGCTGGTGATATTGGCAGTCATGTTGGCCGTTGTAACATCCATTCATGGAATCCTAGTCCCAAGTTCAAAGCGCGATGAGGGTATCGAAAGCTTTCCATCCGGGCCATCTCGTCTTCCTTGCCCGTAAGAAATGCTTCCACATGCTATGCAGAACCAAGAACGTTTGGTGCAGGACAAGGGTGAGCCAGTAGAGGCGGCAGAACAGATTGCCGAAACTGGCGGGTGACAGTTGCCAAGGCTAGGGGCAACAAGGTTGTGAATTCGTGCTGTGAGAGAAACCCAGCTAGTGTGTGACCTCCAGGCATGCGCTGGGGGTCATTGACCCAACTCTCCAGCTCCGGTTCCGTGGGATTGGCAACCGGCACACCAAAACCAGTCACAATGGCTGGCCTGGGAAGCTGCACATGAACAACTACCATGGACCGAGTGTTCTCCGTGACACCAATGAGGGATAACACTTGACTTGGTGTGGCTTCTTCAACAGAAATTGTTGCATCTCGAGGAAATCTGGTGCCGATGATGTACTCTGACGCTAGGAGGGCATCGTTGGACGCACCCTTCCCTGTAACCTGTTAGCGCACGCGCGATGTGAAGTGTTTCGGCAGTGATGGACCTGCGAGTGTACTGAAAGCCATGTCCGGATATGTGATTTTCCCTCTGAGAGTCTGCAGGAAGCGGGAATCCCAGCGTAAAGCCGAGGTTGGAGTCCGTGTCTTCCCTGGCTACGACCTTGTATCGGGCCGCGATCTTGCTCTCTCCGAATCCGGGCGAGGCGGCAGCGAGTACACTCGTTTTACCACAACTGATTTATTGATTATTAGACATTCCATCACCAGTGAACTTCACAGAAGAGGGCACCGCTTGCTGATGGACGGGCGATATGGACGGTTTGAAGACGTCTTCAAAAAAAAAAAAAGACTTCCGTTATAAATCTGCAGAAAAAAAAAGAGGAATTCTGGCAGAATCTGCGCAGAAAAAAAGAACAGGCGTAAAAGCCACACAATGTGTCAGCGGTTGGCGAACGGACAAAGTCACTGCATGGGAATGATTGGATAGAGACAATTGCCACCTCCATGCCGTCATGCGTCCTGTATCTCACTAATATTTCCACTTCGCCAAGAGAAGACTCGCATTGAACGAGAATATTCGTTACAAAATAGAAATCAATGAGAAAATTAAAAATATCTTGGTTTTGTATCTTTGGTGCACTGCACGACGTTCTACCTATGAGCCTCCACTCTCACCTATACCCCAGAGCCACTTTTGAGCTTCAGCCCCCATAGAGCGGAGCTGTCAAATAGCCCGACGCCCGTTTCTAAATATAAAGCTTTCGTCTGAAATCACTTCGTCCCGACCAATCTAAACTAGACAGTCCCGGATATCTGAGCTAGCTATTCAATTGGGCCGTATTTCGCAGGTTTAACATGTAAGTGACGCCATTGCGCGCAGAACCCCATCTCGGCTTCTCCCGAACTCTAACACGAGCCTAGCGCCCGCCCGCCGTCTCCTCCACTGCCGCGTGTTTGCCTCTTGGAACAAACACCAACCTGAACGGCCATGATGGATTGGAAAAAGCTTCAGGGCAACGACCCGACGGAGACGGCAGTCCTCGCCGTCTCTGTCGCCTCGGCCGTGCTGTACCTCATCAACGTCCGCGCCGCGCCGAGCAAGACGCGCATGGCGTACAAGACGCTCTCGACGACGTTGCTCGCGTGCTTCGCCGCCCTGCGCGCCGGCCGCACGTCGCTCCTCGTACCCGCGCTGGCGCTCGGGTCGCTCGGCGATGCGTTCCTCGCTTGGCCCGGCGAGCTCAACTTCCTCTGCGGCCTGGGCAGCTTCCTCGTCGCGCACCTCTTCTACGTCGCGCTCTTCGCCGGGCTGGGCGCCGGCACGGCGCAGATCTGGGCCGAGACCTGGCGCCAGGGCGTTGCGGCGGCCATGATGCTGCTGGGGCCCGGCATGGCGGCCGTGCTGCTGCCGCGCGTGGCGACCGCGCTGCGGGCGCCCATTCTCCTCTACACTGCGACGATCCTGACCATGGTCATGGCCGTGCTGACGGTGCTGAACGAGACGATTGTGGTGGGCGCCGTGCTCTTTGCGCTCTCGGATTCGATACTAGCAACGGAGGAATTTGTGGTTTCGAGAGAGTCAGGCCATCGCCCGTGGATGCAGCACGCAGTTTGGATCCTGTATTATACAGGCCAGTTTTTGATTGCATCTGGCTTCTAAGCGAGGCTGGTTTCGTTCAAGATGACGCTTGTAAATATATACATGAGAAATCCTTAAATGTCAACTACAACAGCCCGCGACTTGATACGCCCTGAATTGCCGTACATTTGGGCGGCATTGACCATGATGCTCCCCTGGTTGCCTCTCGGGCCACCCATGAGCCATTTCCACACCACTCCCTGCACGCCGTAGTAGACGACTTGCCACATGTAAATCCAGGATCGGTTGGGAATGAAGTCCATGACAGGACCGCGGCGGGGCCGAGAAAGTAGCGTTTCATATGCAGCCTGCATATCGTCGAAGTAGATTGGCTCCTGACCGTAGGCCCAGTGGCAGTGGCCAAATACATGTAGGCGTGGCTTTACACGCCAGACTTCGCGAAGCAAATGGGGGCATCCGACGCCAAGGTCGAGGTGATGTTTCTATAATTGGTTGTTTTAGTTAAATTTCTTAATTTTCGCATGTTTGCGTTTTTGTTTATTGTAAAGGGAAGCACATACGGGTGGCGTATGGGTGACCAGAATATCTGTCTGTGGGGGTATTCTGTTGTACCATGGTTGTGTGATGGGAGTATATTGGAAGCTATGACGGTCAGCATACGATTTGAATAGTTTCGCGAATTAACACACGCAAATTCTTTTGGGCCGCATTCAGGAATGTCACCGGCGCCAAAGATGCTGATCTTTCGTCCATTGACTTCTTGCACAGTCATGTCGCCTTGGAGAAACAGGATGCCGCCCAGAGCGAGCTTCGCCTTGCTGCGCACATCCTCCTCCAAACGGGAACGCCGATCAAAATAGCTGTCGTGATTTCCCGCCACCACAATCTTGACCGGGTGGCCGAAGCTGTTGAGCCAGTCGAGCTGCTTCTGGATGTCAGCGGCGGTGCCCGCGTTGGTGAGATCGCCTGCGTGGACCAGAATGTCGCCGTCGGGCACCTCAACGGTCTGGTCGTGCGTATCCGAGATGCACACCACGCGTACGGGCTCCTTGCTACGTGGCGGACGGAACGGCCGGCCGCGGAGCCAGACGAGGACGTGGTAGAGGTTGATGGTGAGGAAGGTGAGCGGCGACAGGAGCAGGTGGTCGAGCACGGTGAGGTTCTCCCACTGCGACGAGCGCCGCAAGCCAAGGGTTTGTAAGAGGCCCATGGCAGTGCGTGAAATATCGTGTCTTCTAGAAGCAGTAAAGGAACAGCAACTGACAAAGAACGGCGTTTGTCAAAACAGTTGAAGATGCCGCTGAGGAAGCATTTTGTTGATGAATGTTGAGAAGGTGAGGGGCCATGCGATGTCATGGAGGTACTTGCTGCTGCACGTAAATAATATAGTGGTGTAGGTATCTGTTGTAGCAGCTGTCATAGTGGATCCAGGGCCCCTGCAAATCATAGATCCTCGTCCACTGCTGCAACCCACGTTGCCACGCACCCCGGAGACAAAATACATTGCCAGTTGTAGATTTATTATATACCGGATTTAAAGTAATACCACTTTTATACATGTATGAAAGTAAACTTTTACTATTTCTTATATATTTTATTATTCTAATATTTCTTATAAGTTTTATTATTCTTATATCGCTATAACTGGCGGTCCTTTTGTCCGTCCTTTGCCATGTCGACAGCTGCCCCCAATCGGATATAAGCAGTGTTGGTTTGTCGACGTGCTTGACAAGTAATTAGCCCAAATTTAGGTGCATTATATGAAAAAGCGAACTGATTCCAGCCTGTAGACATATTGCGGCACGTCATGAAAATAGCGTGCTGCGGCGCGGTAATGCTTCAGACAGTTGAGTGCCGCGGGCCGCGCTCCATCTATACAAATGGTGGACTCAAGACGGCCCCTGTTTTCCCACCCAGACAAAATGCGACAAACTGAAGAAGGGCGTGAAATCGCACCGTCTCCCTTTTAGGTTTGGTGCCCGCCTGGCATCTGTAAATTTTGGTGCGTGGCGGGGGATGGGAATTTGTCTGCTCTGTCGACCTTGGTAATGGCGAGTGGGGTGCCGATTTGTCTACTCGAGATCTGGCGCAAGATCTGGTTTGCAGGAAGCCTCTATTTGTCTAAATGCCGTTATTGGCTCGGCTGGAAAGCCGGCCCGCATGCCAAAGTGAAAATGGTATTTTTTACTATTTTAAAGGGTTGACCGTCCGACTCGGATTCCAGATCTCAGACTCAGATCAGCTACATCGTACTACAATAACCAGCACTACAACAGCTATTGTTCGACGCCACATATAAACAACAACAACAATACAGACTTTCAATTCTCAAAAGAAGAAAGAAAAAAANGAACCCCCCCAAGTGGAAAATAACTCCTACCAATCACAATGCTCGACCTTATTCGAGAAGCTCCCCTCGGGCAAGCTATCCGCTTCCTGTCCCGCAACAAGCTTCTCCAGTATCCCGAGGAGAAGCCCGACTTCCAGCTGCCGCCCGAGTATCTGGAGAAACTGTCCCAAAATGAAAAGTCGGCCTCTTCTCAGAATTTGAATGCTGAGCCAGCGCCCTCGGATTCCGAGCAGACGGACAACTCCGAGTCCCTCAAGAACGAGGAAGCTACCTACAACGACGACACCGTCGAGGCTCAGCGCCAACTTGCACTTCAGCCCACCAAATCGGCGCCAATCGCACCTCAGAAGACTGCAGACGGAATCGTCTTAGTTGACTGGTATACCACAGATGATCCCGCGAATCCTCAGAATTGGTCCGCGACGAAGAGATACTTTGTCGTCTTCGTCCTATGCTTCTACACGTGGACCGTGTACTGCGCCGGCCCCATCTACGCCACGGCCGAGGAGGGCATTCAGGAGGAATTCGGCGTGAGCGCAGTCGCTTCCACACTCGGCCTGTCTCTCTACATTCTGGCATACGGCATCGGCGATCTTCTGTTCTCGCCCTTGACTGAGATTCCCGTCGTCGGCCGCAACCCAGTCTACTACGGCACCTTCCTCGTCTTCTGGATCTTGTCCTTCCCCCAGGTCTTTGTTAACAGCTTTGGCGGTCTCCTCGCCATACGATTCTTCCTCGGCTTCTTTGGCAGCCCCGCTCTGGCCAATGGTGGCGCCACCATCGGAGACATGTTTGACCTCATCTACATCCCCTACGGTCTCTCCTGGTGGGTGTTCTCTGCCTGGGCTGGCCCTGCCTTTGGTCCTCTCCTGGGTGGCTTTGCTGCCATGGCCAAGGGTTGGCGATGGCCCCTGTGGGAAATCGTCTGGATGTCTTCGCCCGCGCTCCTCTTCCTCTTGACCCTCATGCCTGAGACGTCGGGTCCCAACATTCTTCTGCGTCGCGCCAAGCGCCTCCGCAAGCTGACTGGTGATAATCGCCTTCAGTCCCAGAGCGAGTTGGACCAGCGTGCCATCAGCACGGGAGAGATGGTCAAGGCTACTCT
This sequence comes from Lecanicillium saksenae, assembly GCA_027627215.1. Classification (NCBI taxonomy): domain Eukaryota; kingdom Fungi; phylum Ascomycota; class Sordariomycetes; order Hypocreales; family Cordycipitaceae; genus Corniculantispora; species Corniculantispora saksenae. The sequence goes on along the minus strand of JANAKD010000142.1, from coordinate 23,065 downwards.
GATCCGTCCCGTCGAAATTATGATGAAGGATCCCGCCATCTTCTTCGTCAATGTGTATACAGGCTACTTCTATGGTGTCTTCTATACCTTCTTCGAAGTGTTCCCTCTCGTCTTTCCTGTATTCTACGGGATGAATCTGGGCGAGACTGGTATCACCTTCCTGGCCTGCTTCATTGGCGTGACCATTGGTTTGCTGGCATACTTTGCATACCTTTACTTTTACATGGTTCCCGACAACAAGAAAAACGGACTTCGTGAACAAGAACACCGTTTAGTTCCTGCTATTATTGGGTCATTCCTGCTTCCTGTTGGATTGTTCATTTTCGCCTGGACCTCCCGGTCGAGCATCCACTGGATTGTTCCCCTGATTGGTCTCGGCATTTTTGTCGTCGGGCACTTCTGGGTCATGCAGTCTCTCTTCATCTACATTCCATTTTCTTACCCCAAGTACGCCGCTTCTCTTTTCGCGGGCAATAGCATATGGAGATCTGGTATTGCCTGCGGGTCTGTCGTATTTGCTCGCCCCCTCTTTATCAACCTCGGTGTTGCATGGGGTACGACCCTATTAGCCTTTTTCAGCGTTGTTGGAATCTTTGGCACGATTGCACTTTACGTATTTGGCAAGAAGCTTCGCGCAAAATCCAAGTTCGCACAGAGCTAGGCAGTCTGAGATAATCTTCTTTCACATTACGTCAGGTGGCTCATTGGTTTCGATTTAGCAGGTATAAAGCTTTAGAATACATCTCCATTGAAAATTGTTGTTTCTATTTATAAATGTAATAATTGATCATCTTGGTGTATATAATGTGATAAATATATGTAGTGCAGTTACAACAAATACGAGCAAATCATTAAAGCAACGACTTGAGCTTGCTGAAGTTGGGGGTACCAAGGCCAGTGACGGGATCCCATCCGCTAGTAGCAGAGAAGCCATCGGTGTCGCAGCCGGGGTTGTTGCCGGAAGTAATGTCGTTCATAGCGGAGAAGCCCTTGCTGTACAGCCAGGGGTTGAGGAATCCCAGAGGAGCCTTGCCTTGAGCCAGGCGATAATCATTGAGAAGCGCAACGACGCCGGCGAAAGTGGGAGAGGCAGCACTGGTGCCGTCAACATATGTGTCGAAGCCATTGAGAACAATGCGGAAGCTTTGAGCTTGAGCAGCAACATCCGGAATACCGCGGCCATTCGGGTTGTACATTCCGGAATATGTACTTCCGAGATTTGAAACATAGCTAGAGGTAGCGTTTGATTGATAGTCAGGTGCAGAATAGTACTCGGAGAAGCCACCAGTGGAGAGACCAGCTGCAGTCTCGGGAAGACCGTGAGTTCCACCAACGCTAGTAACCCACGGGCAGCTGGCAGGGACTAATCGCATCAAGTCAGCGATGAATAATTACAAATACAAAAGTTAACTTACAAGTGGGAAGGAACTTGGTCTTGCCAGATCCGTCGTTAGCCTGGCAGTCGGTAGATTGAGCACCAGAAACGCCACCGTCGCCTGAGCTGCACATGAAGCTGACACCGCGAGCACCAAGCTTCATGTATTGGTTGCAAACTTTATCGGCATAGTCTTTTGGAACAGTTTGCTCATCATCGCCATAAGACGAAGTTATGGTCTGGGGAAGGTCTGTTTTGGCGAGTAGGTAGTTAAGCCAGTCAAGGTAGGGCTCGTTGGTGTTGTTGTTAGGGTTGCTACCGGAGTCAGGCTTCCATGGAGGCGAACCGCCCGTCTCCCAAAAAAGGTTGGTCATAGGGGCAGTAAGCGCAACAGTGTACCTGTTTGATCGTTAGCTAGAGGTGCCCGATTCCAGCGTGAATACAATTGATGACTTACTCGACATCGAGATCAGCTTCAATAGTACCAGAGCCACTGTTACTTCCGCCATTTACAAGCTCAACGTTTAGCTTGCCGCCATTGGAGATGGACTGTTCTCGGAGGAATTGACTCAAATCGCTCTGGCTGGCTTTCTCCTTGAGGTAGCCACAAACACCAAGAACAGACTTGCTGCTAGTAGGGGTGTAGTCAATGTTGTACATGCTCTTCAAGCACGCAGGGGTGACGGCACCTCCGCAGCGTTGAGCAGCTCGCTTGGACTGGGGGGTCTTCTCAGCCTTAACAGCAGATGATTTGAGCTGGCGGCTAACCATGCCCATATCGCTGAACATGGTCGTGGGTTGGATCATGTTGACTTCATCATGCAAATGCTGGGGGAGACTGTACTGAGTCGTACGGATGGTGTACTTGTCGTCTTCAGCGTGGTGATAGACATTGTACTTGGTGCCAAGCATCTTTTCGATCTGGGCGACAGTGGCGGTGATGGGCATCATGCCGTTCGAGATCTCGCCCGCATCGACACCGTGGGAAGAGAGCCACGAGGTGACGGACTCAACCGTCTGCTTGGTGGGGGCGGTCAGAGTATCAATTTCTGCCTTGGACATGTGCTTGCCGTAATCAGGGTGATCAGGGGTGCTCATCTCTAGGAGGCGCTTCTGAAGAACGTCCATGTTCTGCTCCTTGAGACCAATGTGCATGTTGATCTTGTGGTCGGCTGGCGCGTCCGAGTGAACTTCCCAGCCTCTAGGGACCATGTGAAGCGACTGCTTCAGGGCCATCTGCATGTTGGTCGGAGAGGCCGCCGCAAGGGCGGCCAAAAGAGGAAGAAGAGAAACAAGCATTTCCTCGATGTATGTAACAGTAATGTAGAGATGAGGGTAACAGTCCCAGTCAAAATTCTACAGCTGGAGGGGTGATGCCGGGGTTTTATAGCCGGGAGGGATTCTGTCTGCTCGAAAGAGGAGAAACTGGTCCGCTTCTATTGAAACATGCATTTAGAGCTGAGGAAGGCGGCCATCAGCGCCAAACCTCGGTATTGCGGGCTGCAGAGCAGCAGTAGGAAGAGATCGCGGGCTAGCCAACCCAGTAAATCTATCAGATGCCGAAGTCTCTATTGAGAAGGTGGCACAGGGACGGCTACCGGCACCATAGATCCAATTTTTATTACCCCGCGCAGAAGCGAGATCCTGGATGGCGTCTTGGCATCTGCAAAGTTGAGATATATGTAGACGAATCGGCTGCCGCTTTGGACAAGGAGGGCCACCACGATCCTAGCAGCCTTCAGCGTAGGGATGGTTGTTGGCCATGGATCTTCGCATGTCTATTACTTTTGGCAGCTCGGTTGAAAATTTGGATCATCACTATGCGAATGCAGCGCTGTCATGTGGTGCTGGTATCACTCCGTTGGAAAGTCGCAATTTCGCATCAGAAAGGAAGGTAGTATTGAAAGTCGGCCTGCCACCAAGCTAGCGTGCTATGTAAAAAACACACACCAATTCAACTGTACCAGTATGGCAGTCGCGAAGTCTAGTCTAAGCTATATTTGTACTATTTTAAGCCCAAGGAACTTTTGAATACCTAAATTGTTTTTTTATAGAGTGCTTAAGCCCATCATTGGCTGATGGCAATGTGACCTCATATTGGGTGGCATTCTTTGCTCGAATGGCAGCCAGCCTCCTGCCTAAACTATCAGGGTTTGATGGCGCAGGATAGGCCAAGTCACCAAGCTTATTTTCTTGAGGATGCATTGCCAGCAAGCTGTGGCCAACGGCAGAAGTGCAGCCAAATGTGGTTGGGCGGGAATCATCGTCCATGTGTCAATGACGCTGCTCGCCTCGGCCGCCCATACTTGCACCATGGTGACTTCTTCTTCGAACGGACGAGTCCTAGTCACACTAGTGGTGAATAAAGGAAACTTCTGAATCCCACAGCGGGATCTGAAGGGGATAGAGAATAGCACGAGCTTTTTGCTGGCCAGAGGGCCTAGAGTGTCGCGAGGCAGCTTCATTCACTGTTGGGTCCACTTTTGGTAGCTAGATACCTAAGGAGGCTCTTCGAGCCTCCCACTTCCAAAGCTCTTCAATAATCAAGCATCATTATCATCACAACCAGCGTACTCTAAAGCCTTTCCAACATACAGGAATTACAAAGATGAGAGAAAGAGTTCAAAACCTGGCCTCCTGGATAGTTTACTACTCTATAATGAGGGGGGTTAACAAGGACCGCCAGTTGAAGCCATACAAGGACAATAAAAATTATATAACATATATTAGGATAACTCAATACACAAGAAACAGTACATGCTTGTTATTTTTAGATAACAGTGATATTACTTTGCAACTGGTAAATGGTAAACCTGATGGCCACCCCTTGTGCCCGGCTGTGCTCAGTCGCAACCTTGAGCGCGCAGCCCTCAAAGCCCCACACCAGCAACAAGCTTCCCCCCAGCAAGCAAGGAGAGCTAGTCACGGCGTCATAAGTGGTGGCTGATCTTCTCTGCTGCCTTGCGGTTCAAAATCTTGATTCTACTCACTGACGGCTGCACAAATATGATCGAATTTATGTCTTGAGACGTGGAAAAAATCTCATGGCATGCACGCTTTACACTTTTGCATCGTCCAATCCTAGTTGTGCCCGCCAAGTTGCATCTCATTCCAGACCCACGATACCTCCAAGATCCGTGCGGCGCAGAGGCAAAACTCCACAACAGCTCCCGTTCGCAGCCCCCCCTGCTCGCACCACGTCATTTCGCCTTGACCCTGGACATATTTCTTGTCCCTCCTCATCTTCACTTCTGCATGTCCATGCACAGCTCATGATGGAAAAGACCACGACCACAACAGCGTCTCCCAAGAATGACGGCAGTGTCGACGCCAATAATGGGTAGGTAGCCCAAGCATCGCTTGTCCCCCAAAAGATCTCTCTCTACTAACTGTGACCTCCTGAACACTAGCGTTGACTATGTCGTCCACTACAAAATTCCTGCCAAAGGTCTGATGCGTCCCGAAAACAAATACGCAGCCTCAAAATGGAGATCGTGTTAACACCCGCACAGAGGAAGTAGAAGCCGAAGCCGGATACATCCAGCTCATCAAGGCTCTGACCACCGTCGGGCTGGCCAGCGAGGTTCGACGTGCCACCAAGGACTCGCTCTATGTCTTCGTTAAAATTGCTTCGACCGACTTGCTGCAACAACAGATTTACAGATCTCGACTCCAAGATTGGCTGCACGGCGTTCGATCAGCCAGTCCCGATCACGATGTGGCCAAGACGCTCGAGAACGAGCCCGTGACCGAGGCCGAGCGCCTACGACTTGTATACCTCATGATGACCAAGCCGGAGAACGAAGGCGGCGCTGGCATCACCGCGAATGCTGGAAAATGGAAATATGTTGATGCCATATTCCCGCTCCAAAACGTCGCTTTCAACAAGGCGTGGATATCCAACTGGGGTGGCAAGTATCTCCTTGAGGAAAAGGACATTCACGATATTCGCGCAAAGTTTGGCGAGAATATCACCATGTACTTCGTCTTCTTGCGATCATACCTGCGCTTCTTGGTTATTCCGTCTGCCATTGGGTTTAGCGCATGGTTGTGCCTTGGCCAGTTTTCCATGATCTATGCCGTTGCGACATGCCTCTGGTCGGTTGTTTTCTTTGAGTACTGGAAGAAGAAGGAAGTTGATCTCGCTGTTCAATGGGGCGTTCGACACGTCTCCGAAATCCAGCAGCCGCGCCCTGAATTCCAGTGGGATTTTGAACAAGAAGATCCCGTCACCGGCGAAGCCCTTCGTGTCTACCCTCCCATGAAGCGCCTCCAGACCCAGATTCTTCAGATTCCCTTCGCTCTGGCCTGCGTTATTGCGCTCGGCAGCCTTTCTATCACAGCTATTTCTCTCGAAATTTTCATCAACGAGGTCTACAGCGGCCCTGGAAAACAATATCTAGCTTTTGTTCCGACTGTCATTCTTGTCGTCTGTACCCCAATCATCTCTACCGGCCTGATGGCCGCTGCCAAAGCGCTTACGGATCGTGAGAACTACGCAACCGTCGATGCATACCACGCCGCTCTCATTCAAAAGCAGTTTGTGCTCAATTTCATGACTTCATATATGCCCTTACTTTTCACCACCTTTGTCTACTTGCCATTCGGCCACGTTCTTATCCCGGCTCTGGACTTTTGGAGGCGAACAGCTCAAACGATTACCTTTAGCAAAGCACCGCTTGAGACGCGTGAATTCCAAATCAACCCGCAGCGAATTTCGACGCAGATGTTTTACTTTACTGTCACGGCACAAATCGTTAATTTTGCCACTGAGCTGGTTGTTCCCTACATCAAGCAGAGAGCATTTGCCAAGGCCAAAGAAATCCAAGCTAAACGAAGTGAAGAGACTGTTCAGGACAACCCGGAGGAGGCTGCGTTTATGAAGCGAGTCCGCAACGAATACGAAATGGATGTCTATGATGTCACAGAAGACTACCGTGAGATGGTGATGCAATTCGGTAAGCAGCTACCGTGGATTTGAAACCCTGAGCTCGGAACTAACTTGTCTCAAGGCTACCTGAACCTCTTTTCTGTCGCTTGGCCTCTGGCACCATGCTGCTTTCTCGTCAATAACTGGGTTGAACTGCGTTCTGATGCTCTCAAGATTGCCATGAGCTGCCGCCGTCCCGTTCCATGGCGAGCTGATTCTATTGGTCCTTGGCTACAGACTCTCGGTGTCCTGTCGTGGCTTGGAAGTGTCACTAGCTCCGCAATTGTCTTCCTGTGCAGCAGAGACCGGGATGGCGAGCGTGGCGCCGCCTCCAACTTCACGGCGTGGGGCCTTTTGCTTAGCATCTTGCTCGTTGAGCACTTTTACTTCTTGGCGCAGATCATTGTTCGCACGGTTTTGGATAAACTGGAGAGTCCTGGACTGCAGAAGGAGCGCAAGGAGAGATTCTTGATGAAGCGCCGTCTGTTGCAGGATCACCTCGGACAGGATGTGGCTGATCGAGCTGCGGCCCCCGGTATTGAAACAGCGGAAAAGATTACTCGGGCAGCTCTTGAGGAAGAGGCTCGACAGACTTCAATCCGTGGAAAGGGGTCGCCAGCTGAGATGTGAGTCGTCGTTTTCGTGGACATACAGGATACATATTTGCTAACAGTGCCTTCAGTTTCTGGCAACGCCAGCACGGCATGCAAGAGACCATTGACGTCGGTCGCATGTTCATTACTCAGATGGTGAGCAGAAGTGGGCGGCTATCGACGGAACGTGACATGAACTAATTGAGGTAGGATGCCAAAACTGGCAAGCCAGCCAGTGCCGCGCGGCCGAGTCCCCAAGTATGAAATTGATGGATTGCACACAGGCGAATGAGGCCTTGGTTCTAGACGCGGCCTCTGGGCCTCTGACAGCCACTTATTGACAAGGAGCACGGAGCCATACCGAATATCAGTTTGGATAGCTAGAGATTATAATCAATAATATACTTTAGTTGCTTCAGATGCATATGCGCCGAAGAACTATTATAAATTCACACAGGAAACGTGGGTTTCCTTGATGCTGGACATGTGGGTGATCACAGCATACAGGCTGAACCTGGAAAGGGGAGCTTGCAAGGATCGAGGATCCGGGTCGCATGATCCTAGAGACACACTATTGAATCGATTAAATAACAAGCCACTTGGCTTTCTCTTCAGGACTGACACTGTTGGGCGAGGATAGGCTGGATGACTGGCACACTTTCTGCAAGCTGCCAGGGGCGGGCATGATGCTAATCTTGTTTTGGGAAATGGTCGACGTTCTGCGAGGCGAGGCCCGCAGCACAAGACCCTTTAAAAAGCTGAGAGAGGAGGGAGGGGGCCAAACTAGCTGAGCCGTATCAATCACAAACTGCCAAAACGAATTGCGCGAGGGGTCATTCTGCGCCGCTAACAACGGGAGGTGGCCCAGAACCAAGACGCACGTGGTGAAGCATGAAGCTGTAAGTGAAGGAGCAGAGCGCTGGGAGGGGCAGCTTGAGGCCTGTCGGTACCGGTTCTAGCGGGTCGGAAGCCCACCAGCCATGCACCAGCGTAGCTTCGCCCCGCCGCAGCCTGCGTGCCTCTTCTGCATACCTTGGTGCAAACGCTGCACCTAAAAGGCTGGATCCAGATTCGACATTTATTGCGTTGCGACACAGCATTCATCAGACTAGCATTCATTGAGATACCGAAGTTGCAGCCCGTCGTCTCCTCCCCGTTTTTTTCTCTTGTCCCTTTGGTCTACGTCAACGTATGGCCACCCCTTTCTCCAGTTTATTCACGTTGGACCAATGGAAACTAATACGCACGTTTCTACAGCCCCGGGGGGAGCGACCAGCCTTCAACAACCCAAGATGGACAGGCGCATGGGTGGCAAGCGTAGATAAAAGAAACACCAGACGGATGAATCCACCATCTCGCTAGCTTACAGGCCAACTCCCCTGGGTGCCACTGTCCGTTCGCGCAGGAAAATCCCCGGGCGGACGGACAGTCAGGCACGCGACAGGAGCGGACCATGGCTGCCTGGGTGCTTCGCCTCCGATCATCTGTTGTACCATCAGCACTATATACGTCACAGCTCGGGATTGAGATAAACAAGGGACACCGTCGGCTACTGCACCAGCACGCGGGCTGGGCCACCGGACGGGGTGGCTTGTTGAGGGTGGTGGTGGTGCTGCTGCCCTCCTCTTCTGGTCTGCCTCACGCTACGCCGTCGCCAGCCCGTCAGCGATTCAACACCAATAGATCTCTGCGTGACAGTGGGTGCCCTGGCGGTTTGCTTCTCCGCCCAAGAGGGGTCGGAACCCNNTTGTTCCCTACTCCGCAGGCACTTTGGGCCAGGCTGGTTTTCAGCGCAGGTGTGTCTGGGGATACCAGGGGAGTGCGGCTGCGTTAGCGTTCCCACGAGGCGTCGCCCGGGCGGGCACTATTCGCCCAGATGCCTACCTCTTGTTTGGTCACTAAGAGGTTTCGCCTTGCCCCAAATACCGTGTGGCGGCCGAGGAACCACAAACCCGCGCAAATCCCTCTTCTCGTCTTTTGTTTTCCTCTTTTCAGAAATCAAATCCGTCCTTTGCATACATCCTGCCAAGAGCCTCTTTTTGCGTTGAATGCCGTACGCCGCCAAGTCGTGCAACCTCCATTTCAGGCGTACGAGGACACAGACGACTAACACCACCTACTGGTACCCCGCGACCTCTTGCTCTACGCCGCTGGAGGAAACGATCCACGATTTTGACAAGGCCTAGCAACTTTCTTCTTTTGAGCCGGATAAGCTACAGCAGAGTCGCAGGCGCTATTCACTGCTCTTGGTCGCTGGCCCTCAGGCACCACACTGCCCTTTGCGACCAGTGGCGCTGCTGCGGTTACAGCTGCCACTGCAACCATGGACGAGGTTAACGTCCTGACGCTCAAACCATTCCGCGATGTCGTCGCAGAGGCTACTGCTGCCTTGGAAAATGCGGGCGAAAATGAAGTTATGCGAAAGGCGGCAAAGAAGCTTCTCAGAGAAGGCGAGAAGGCAGTAAAACTCATCGAACCGCATTGCGCCAAGCGACACGCTGAGTACGGCGACAGCTTTCTCAACGCTCTCAGAGAAAATGGTACGAGAACAGCGAGAACTTCCTTGATACTTTAATATGCTTGATGAATTACTAAATTCTATTTCTAGACGAAATAAAAGAGCCCAGAACACAGCTCGGTCGTCTAGTTTACGGGTTTGACGAATATGTCGAAGAGGACGAATTCGAAGCCGACAAATACACCGAGCTGCAAGCACTAACGCGAGATGTTGCACTCAAAATATACGAAGTTCTGATCAGTATGAAGCTTGAGGCCACAGTATCGAAAGACAAACAACCACAGTCCTTTCTCCACGAGCTATCACCACCGTCCTCGCCGATGCCTCCCCCCAACTTTCCTATCCCCCCGACACCACCTCGCTCCTCAGTTCAGAGCGCCGTCGGCGCACCATCCAGCCCATTACCGAGTGTACCGCGACGCGCATTTCAAAGTGTACACTACGCAAACGAAGAACTCGAAAACATTCGCGACAGGCAGCCTAGTAGCGTCCTAGCCCCGGAAGATGAACCAGTAGTCAGCCCCTCCCAGCTGGCTCCGCCTCCCCAGCAAGCGCCACCACCGCGCCCGCCCTCAGCCAATCCATGGGATACAACTATAGTCGGATCAAGTGACGAGATTGCGCTGGCAATCGGTGGTGAACCTCTCCCCAGGCGACCACTAGTCGCGCCGCCTATTGCACCGCCATCACCTAGACCCCAATATCATTCAACAACATCGCCGACTAGCCCCGGCCAACATAGGCTTAGTCCTGCTCTTCAGCGCCGCCCAATAGGCTCACCTTCTGGGCTTCAGCAGAACAATACGGATACTTATCCATATGACGAAGCAGAATGGCGCCGGCTCACAAACCAACAGCAAGGACATCAGCCACAAAGTCCGCACCCCAGTCCACTGCATCTGAACACGAAATTGGAATCATTTCCAGAGGAAGGATCATTTCAAAGCGATTCAAACAGCCATCAATATTCTCGAAACGCAAATGCGTCGTACCATACCCATCAGGTTTCGTTGGAATCCGGAGCCACCCTTGAACATGACCCGCATCGAGACACGTTCGGAGGCGCTCCGCAGCGCCGCTCAAGAACCGATTCTGTTGCGGAGAGCATCCTAGATCCATACCTCAATAACGTCCGAATATCAGATAATTCGCAGCAATCCGCGGGCACTTTTGATCGCCCGCCGATGATGCCCACGCAGAATGTGGACGACGGCCTCATTCCCGTGGAACCTGATCGTCGGCCCTCGCAGCCGTCAGTACCACTGGCGCTATCCCAAAAAGACTGCTCGATAGGCAGCAGCTCGTCGTTTTACCTCTGCAAGGGCTTTTGCAATGGAGCAGAGGAAGTTGTGGTTGGAGGTCTGGGTGTCAAGAAGACACGCAAACCGGTCGGGTTTACCGGCACGGCCACGGTAGCGCGCTGTACCGGCTGTGTCTTTGAGCTATCTTTCCAAGATATTGAAAATGATCTAGGAAAGCAAAATTGCGGAAATTTGCGACACTGTGGTGTTGGTTACCGTTTGCGATTCTTGCAGAAGAGCCACGTTCAAACCAAACGTGCAGACGACATTCTATATGGCTGCGTGTTTTGCATTCGCCTAGGACGCACCATTGATCCCAGCGATGCCACAGTGTTTTTCGATGTCAAGTCGCTGTTCAGTCATCTCGCGCGCCACCCGAGACCGCTGCCGGATGTCCCAGGAATCGTCGTCATTGATCAGGAAGAGGTCCCCGAGCAGTACCACAACGACTACGACTTACATTTCACGAAGCCGCCGGTGCCTCATCCAGTTCTGGAGCATGAGCAAGAGACTGCTGTTCTTCCTGTCGGTGTTGCCAAGGAACCCGCCCGCAAGTTGTATGGGCAGAGACTGCTGGCAGACCGCACCCCTGCTCTTGCGCTTGTCATCGGTTCCAAGGTTACCGGCTTAACATGGCCAGCTAAATACAACGGCGAGTGGTGCATGGGATGGTACGATGGTGTGCATGCGTCTGTACCCCTCGAAACTCTGAGACTAGAGCCTCCTCCTCCACGGGACATTCGGATGGATGGCACCAGCCACGTACGGGCAAAGGCGAAGTGGAAGTTCTCGCACAAGGACAAAGAGAAGACGGAGTGGCTAAAATTCGACAAAGATGAGATCATTACCAATATTAGCTGTAAGCAGATGCCTTACTCAAAATGGACATGCGCAAACTGACATGCGACACAGGGGTGTATCCCGAACACTGGTGCTGGTCGGGCACAAATTCCAAGGGCAAATGGGGCATCTTCCCCCAGGCATTCCTGGACACCAACACGGTCCAGGAACTATCGGCGATTGGATCACAAAGGGCGAGCAGTCTGAGCAGCGAAAGAAACAAGTCGTCATCCATTCTCCCGCGCTTCTCCGTTCGCAAGACACAGGGCCCGCCGAGCATTGCTTCCAGCCGATCTTGATTGCCGATCTCGAAGATGGAGAGACTGGAAAAGTGGGCATCTCCCAAACGACGCATTAATCTATTCTTTCTCTCAGATTTTCTCTGATATACATTTCTTTTGTTTAGGTGGCGCGAATGGTTGGGGCCTTTTTTTCTCATGTACACGAGATGCGATACTAGAACGGATATCTTCTCTGCCCACTTAGATGTGCACATTTGCGGCTGAATCTCTCGATACCTTTTTTTTCCTTTTGCGATGTATTATTTGCAATATCCCTCTTTTAAATTGACCTATTTTCTCTCCTTACTAAGCTGTTCGTGTATAAATGGAGTGAGCTGTGCGATTATGACTCGGCCGAAAAATCGACGTTAAGCCGCGTGCTTCGTACTTGGGATAAACAGGGGAAAGGTGCACTATTATTAAACGTGAGCAAGCACTGTAACTGATGGTATTTCCATTTAAAAGCATTATAATATATTTATAAGAGCACATAATTCTCCCTTGTGTAGTCCAATCACCATCGCTAGATGCTAAAATGAAAATCATACTGCGCCTTGCCCAGGAAGAAGAAACAACGCCGCGAATTCGAGTATGGTCCTCCCACATGCTCTTCGTATTCATGGGTAGTCTTTCATGCCGGCCGATTTTCCGCTGCGGTCTTTCAGATAACCGTATCGCGGGTCGTCCCGGACGAGCGGCGGCAGGTCCTGATTGTTGTTGATGCGCTCAAACGTCGACGACTTGCGGCCCCAAATGTCTATGCCGTCGCGCACGGCGTCGGCGATGCGGTCCCTGTCGCGGAACTTGTCGCCGTTCATCCACTTGTGCGAGNAAGCTGGCCATCTTGTTGAGGTACAGCTCCATCGAGTCGAAGCAGCTGCTGCAATGCCAGCTCGAGTTGCGTACCGGCCGGCCTCGCGCCAGCGCGAGATGAAGTTGCCGCCCGTGCCGCCGCGCAGGTCGTTGGGCTTGAGCGGTGTTCTGCGGCCCGTCGTAAAAGGTCGCCTGCGGGTGGTGCCGACTCGGGTCCGATGCTCTGGAACTGGAACGAGTAGTAGTAGAACCGCGAGAAGAGCGTGAGGCGCTTGGGGAAGCTGCAGGCGCGGAGTGTCCGGATCGTGTCGGGTCGCGGGATTTCGTCGACGTCGGCCACGACGACCACGTCACCGAGTCGCGGCGCGTGGCTGCCCGTGAGCTTGGGAAACACCTGCTCGTAGCTGGCGTCGCGTTGCAGGTATTCAAAGTCCCACGTGCGGTGCGGGTGGAAGCTGCTGGGGAACTCGAGCTCATGGTAGAACATCTTGTCGTGGTATTTGGCGAAGCGATCCCAGTTTTCTTTCGCGATGAGTGGTTTCGAGTGGCCGTGGAAGTTCATCGGAGATTCGACAATGATGAAGAGGTCGACTTCGTCGTAGAGCGCGTTGAGGCGGATCTCGAGCCAGTCGAGCTCCGTGTTGATCATGGTGAGGTCGTACACCTTGCGGTGCGAGCCACCCGTCGACGCGGGATAGGCAGTGAATCCATGGGACCTGCAGAGCTCGTGTATCTCGGGCGAGTCCTGGAGGGTACCGAGGGAAAGCAAGTCTTCGTCGTGGCTAAAATAAAACCTCGAGAGGACGAAGAGGACACTTATGAACACAAAGGCATAACCCAGTGATTTGTAAGGTTTCTGGGAGGGCAGGGCCCTCAGTGAAAAGCCCATCATGCGTAATAAATGCAAAAGGTTTTTTTTTTCTTACAAAATAGCAGGTTTTCGTGTCGCGTGTCGACAGGAGAAAGAAAAAGGATGAATCATGATAGAGTTTAGGGGAACTGCGGACTTGATTACAAGGGAAATCAGGCTACGAAAGTGTCAAAGTTATTTCTTGTTTGCTCCCTTCGGAACGAATAACAGTGCGCTTTTCCGTTTCACAAGGCTATGGCGGGCAGCTATTTCAATTAGTCCACCACTGAGCCTATGAATGTCAAAGCATACGCGGCGGCATCGTTGGCGGTGGGGCCGAGCCTGACAGGGATCGTTGCTACACACAAAGCAGCCCGGCTACGATGCCCAAAGTGGCCTTGGTTGCCCCTAATAAAGGAAAAGTAAATCAGCCACGAATGGGATACGGGCGGAGCGGGGATAGATTGTTAGAGCCGGATTGCGCGGCCTGCTCGTCATCCACCGTTGTGGCTGGCCAGGCTTTGCGGCTTGGCCCTTGACGCGTCGGGACCGGCGGGAAGAAAATAAATAGCAGTGGATGCCCTCGATTTGTCTCTCTGTCAGAGAAAGAGAAAAGAAAGGCCAATGCGATGCAGAGCAGCTTGCGTCTCGAGCAGCCGTGATGGCGCGCCTATATTCATGTGGTATACGGAGTACTGTGGGAAGTCCTCATGCAAGGGAACTTCCTCCCCTCCCTGGTAGTGGCTGCACATCAGACCAACCACACTGCGAGCATCGAACTGCCCTAGGTCAAAAGAAATGAGGCACCATATGATTAGAATGTCGACAAGTTCATATTCAGTCAGCAAGACATTGCGCCGAAATTTGCGCACCCAGTCCACTTGAATTACCCATCGAATTTGACCCAAATGGCCCAGTGTTGTCCCAAGCCTTACCGGCTATATTTCCGAATGAGGACCCTGTTGCGGCACCTTTCGATTGTGGCTTCCAGATTGCTCAATGTGTCGCCGCTTTTCCAGGTTAGCGCCAATTTTAGTAGACCGTGGTGTGAATGATCGTCATTGAGTCGATGGCTTGGTAATTTTTTTCCCCCTCTCCTTCACGGCTAAAAGGGAGTTCGCAAAAATAGGTACCAAAGCGTCACTCACCTGGCTGCTAATGGCAGGCGTGGCTTGCTCAGATCATTCGTTTCGATAGCCCTGCATGGCAAAAGGAGGCTTTCCGCCCCATAATTTGGCCGCCTACTGGCACTACGACAGCGCCAACACTTGGTGACAGATGACGATTCGTGGCGCTCAGGCTAATCTCTTGGTTCGAAAGTGCGCTGCAACATGTCGTTTCGAACTGCTTCTCAAGATTTGATGACAACTTGTTGAAGCAAAAGTCTTGTCACCAACTGCTTCAACCCGCCATGCCCAGTTGTATTCCCATGCGGAAATAGTAATATGCGGCCATGACACCGTCAAGTCAGCTTGCAGGTTTTGAGATTGCGTAAATGTTCATCCATCGGCGGTGTCTCCAATGGTATGTTGGTTGCTGCCCTGCGTAAAGCTTCGGTTGATGAAGTTGTGTTGACCCAAAACCCTCGCGCGGAGACTTCCCCCAATGCCCATATTGCTCGCTCATCATGAGTCTTGGCAAGTGCCCGTTGTGCTCAAACAGGAACCGCATGTACCATTCGCAGCGCCTTAGACGAGATACCGTGATTATATCCGTGATCAAGCCCTGATACACCTTCTTGTCGACGACAGAGCGGAAAATCCCATCTGAACGAAGCCGCTCAAAGGATATTTTAGAATCAGCACCGGCCCATGTTATATATCCCATGCTAATAGCAATACGTCTGGACTCTTGCAGTAAGCGGGACAGCGCCTCTGAGAGACATATCGGGGTTCCGGTCATGCCCTGAGAGTGGCCTGCAAAACCATCAAAGCTGCTGATAGTGCTGTTACCCATGACATGACTTCCAAAACTGGAACCATGCTGGGGACGCGTGCGTTTTCATATGTCGACACTTCATGCCCCACTGCTCGACGAGGAACAGATAGAACCGTTCAGCGTTGCTGAGAGTGTCATGGTAGTCAACACCACCTTTCTGTCTCAAGTGATGTCGGATCAATGACAAAAGTAAGAAATATTACTCGAGGCCGTGGCGCGCTCCCTCTGTCGGATCTTCCCCCCATCCGAGGCGGTTCCGCAACAATTGGGAGATGCGGGCATGCTTAGTTGCCGGCGGCGCGCGCATGCCGACTCGCGACAGTTGGTGCGACAAGTCGCACACTTTTTTGTCGCCGTCATCCATCGCCGTCGACGTCAGTCTGGTGTATTTTCTCTGCCGATCATGATTGCTGGCGACTCAAACAGAGCGTCGATCAAGCTAACAAGGTCGCCGGGGGTATATGCTGGTTTCGACTCCTGACCGCCTGGGGGTTGCGGCAAGATTGGCACATCGCCCCAATGCAACGGTGTTGCATCACGCACGCAGGGCGGATTACTTTGGCAGGTGTGTCTATTTGAGGTGCGTCATAAACGCTTAACAGCACGCGAGAAGCTCGGAATTCGGTGGCGAGCCGTTTAACGCAAGAAAGTTTCCCCCGTGGTGCGTTGCGATGCTTTGAGCGGACAAGAAAAAAAATTGTCTGGGATCGTATCAAGATGCGCAGACTGTAACCCATCTACGGAAGATTGACGATACCTAGAAGTGCCACCAGCGATGGAACACATACGTAGAGGTCCCATGCGTGGCTACGACTTGACGCGGGCGGAAAGGAAGGAAAATCACGCAGTGATTAGTCTGAGACAAGAGGAGGAACTGCGCATGGAAACAGTCTGGATCGTCATTGTAATTTGTATACTTTTTTGTTTTTGTTGGCGGAAGTCGCCCTTGATGTCTTGGAGAGGTTTGGTCGCCTTGCCAGCTGGACTGTAGCAAATGGTTGTTTCCGTGGGCGATCATGAGCTGGCAGCTTGGCAGCCATCTGGCACCGCACATCACAAAGCTAGTCGCGAGCTCAGGCTCAAGCTCTCAAGCTTGCACGCTTACACGCTTGCCGCCCAATTGACTTTTTATTCCAGCTTTCCCACCGATGCTTCCCTTGGCGATGTTGGCAAAGCTGAGTTTACGGCTTCCCAGTACGGGCTGACCCTTGCTCTGATCCTCTCGGTTCTCGCCTGGCCCCTCTTCTGCCTCCCACTTCGCCGTAGCTCATCTCCCGGCACCAGTTGGTCAGCAGCGATACATACGATGACGCTGCTCATCACAGCCTGCCACGATGTAATGGCCCACTGTGTTGCATCACATACCGCCCTACCTATGGCTGTGAACCCTGTGCAGACCGACATTGGGCGGGCCATGCATCCAGAACGGTATTCCCCCGTTACTCTTTTACCAGCAGTAGCTTTCCTCTCTCCTCATTTTGGAGCGTGGTCTCGATGCGAAATGAAGACTCAACAACGTGATCGCCCTGTGTTTCTCACTGGAGGCTGGCAAGTCAACATCTCCCTGCGGGAACTCTCAGGGGAGTTCGGCCCCCCAAGACACCACTCCGCTGCGGACATTTCTCGCCCATCTATGTGCTGGCTCACCCGAGCTAGTTTTGAATTAGCCTTCTAGCTTCATCCGCCTACCACACCCTTCCTTTTCGCCATACCCAAACTGGGATTTGGGTTGGCTTTTCTTGCAGGGGTTACACCGCCGTAGCGCTGCACCCTCTCTTCGCGACATGCAGACAAAGGGCACTTGATCATGCACTCCGCACTTTGCGGCCGTCGGGTGACGCTACTTTGCATCGAGAACCTGGCACCGATTGGTTAGGACTCAGGTCAGCAGACTTGGTACTCTCATCCATCTCACGGATTACTTGTCCCGGTCTATGATGGACAAAACAGCTCGCTCCACCATTTGTTTTGACACTGACGGAGCTTCAAAATAAGATACATGCAAGCATGCGCCCATCTTCATGTACTCGATGAGGATCCTCCCTATGTCTCACACGCCCACTTACACCTCCCTGCTCCATATCCGTCCTGCTTTCAGTCCTACGCTGCGTCTACATATATAACACTGCTCCGGGTGTTGCAACACGCTTCAAATTGCTGTGCTATCACTTTCTGTCACATCTCGCACCACAATGCCGTCTGCGTCATCTTGGGCGAATGGGCTCGTCCTGGCATTGGCAACGCACGTATCTGCTGCCCCTGCCTCTCCGTCTCCCGATTCGATTCCTGGAAACTTCAGATACGGCCCAAACACCAAAGATGCTGTTTTCAGCCTCAACCAGAACTGGTACAATAAAAAGACGGGTCTATGGGGTGACCTCTGGTGGAACAGCGGAAATGCTCTGACTACCATTGCCGACTTTACCCAGCTCAGCCCTGTCTTCTCACTCCCGACCGATCCCTACAGCATCATTGAGAACACCTTTAACGAGGCTCAACATGTCGATGTCCAAACTGCCAAGTTCATGAACTTCGATAATGGCGGTATGATGGAATCACATTACTGCATCAATGGCACTGGTAGCTGCGCTCTGAAGCGAGACGGTTCTCTGGAGAAACGAGGCTTCAAGAATTTCCTCAACAATTATTACGATGATGAAGGATGGTGGGCTCTCGCCCTTATCCGCTCCTACGACGTCACCTATCAGCAAAAGTACCTGGACGCTGCTGTTGCCGTCTTCGAGGACATGCAAACTGGCGTGGGTGGGCCATGCAACGGTGGAATATACTGGAGCAAGGACCGAACCTACGTCAATGCGATTGCCAATGAGCTCTATCTTTCCGTCGCGGCATCGCTCGCTAATCGAATCCCAAGCGAATCAATATACCTTCAGACCGCCAAAGATCAGTGGGAGTGGTTTTCTAAAAGCGGCATGATCAATTCGGACAATCTGATCAACGACGGGCTGACCGGCGACTGCAAGAACAACGGCCAGCAGACTTGGTCGTACAATCAGGGTGTTATCCTCGGTGGCCTTGTTGAGTTGTTTCGTGCTACTAGGGATAGAAGCCTCCTCAACACAGCTTCTAACATCGCGAAGGCTGCTATTAAGAAACTTTCCAACAAGGATGGTGTCCTTGTTGAGACGGGTGATTGCGAAGACCAGCCCGGTCGGTGTGGCCAAGATGGCCAGCAATTCAAGGGAGTCTTCATCCGAAATCTTGCTTATCTTCACCGAGCTTCTCCCGATTCGCAATTCCGATCGTTTATCCTCACCAACGCAAACTCGATCTGGAAGAACGACCGTGACACCAGCTCCAATAAGCTAGGCGTTGCATGGGCTGGGCCTTACTATGATGCTACGAGCCCCTCCCACAGCAGTGCTCTAGATGCATTGGTCGCTGCCATTGCTGTGGCATAATATAACGCAGGATGAATTGCCACTATTTATTTCATACTGCATATAGTTGAACATATTTCAAAGTATTTAAATTTAAATCTAAATTATCCTGATCCCTGCTGTCACCTTGCCGAGGTAACAAGTACCGTGGGCTTCAATACCTTGTTGTTAGGCAGCCAACTATTTTGCCCGCTTATTATCTATCCTTTACCAACTTTTATTGAGTAATTTGGTCCTGCGTATTCGGATGAAGATTAAAAAATTTCTGCATTTAGACACAGGAAGAGACAACAATGCTGATTCTCACGCTCCACGCTGTGGTTACCCTACATCACGTAAAGTGGATCACCTCATTGGCTGCGTGCTCTGCCTCGACTCCCTGGCCAGCTCGTTGCTCAAGCACGTACCCGGAGGTAAAACCGCAGGAAGTCGAACGTTTTCCGGGAGATCGGCGATTTTCGAATTCTGCGAGCCGCTATATCCCAGGCTACAGTATAAAGTACCGGGGCTTGCAGTTGTGAGCGAGCCTCGCGAATTCTGCTGCCTATTCACTCACCGCGTTGCTGTGGCAGACCTGTACGGCTCAGCGAAACTCACATCCACGCAAACATAGATTCCCGCTCTCGTCTTCTTCTGTTTGCATTACAAGGCGAGACAGTAACTGCCAGTATGAATGCTGCCGACGAGGACCTGGACAATAAGCTCCAGAAGATTTCCACCGATCTCATCGCAGATCTTGACAGGGCCTTGGTGTCATATCTCCGCAAGCCCGACGGCCACGGCGGTACACGAGTGCGATCATTTGTCCGCGCGCGAGAAGCATTTGTAGCAACATGCGACGTAAGTTTGCACCAATGTACTATCTTTTTAACTTCCCGGCCGTTTGCTGACAGAGTGCCACTAGGTGATTGACCACTTTCAAGAGCTCCCGCAGCTCCTTGACCCTCATCTCCCAAAATGGATTCCGTTCCTTGCGCAGTCGTACCTGGAGGACTTGACCAATCCCCGCCGCAGCGTGGCCAAGCGCGACAACAGCGCCAAGTCCAAAGCCCTGGTGCCTGTATCCTTTGCCATATCCAAGATCCTCTATACCTTTTGCAAGGTGCGCGGCGAAAAGGTCATTGTGCGGTTCTTGAATGCCGAGGCCAAGTACCTCGAGGTGCTGCTTTCCTCCATAGAAGAGGCGGAGCTTCAGGCTGCCGCCGGCACCGCGCCTCCTGATCCTAGCGAGGTCCTCTCTGCGCCGCAAAAGGGCTGGGCGTGGGAGCAACGGTACATTGTGCTGCTTTGGCTTTCGCATCTGTTCTTCGCCCCCTTTGATTTGGCGACCATCTCGTCGGTCGAGTTTGAGGAGGATGCTGTGCCCAAGATTCACGGGCTAGTGCTGCAGGATAACCTTCCTGGCATTACACTCCGAATTTTGCCGCTTGCTATCAAGTATCTTGCCACTGCTAGCAAAGAGCGTGATGCCGCCAAGGCACTGCTAGTGAGAATGGCGATGCGCAAAGACATGCAGGCTATGGGCGTGCTAAGCAGCCTGGTTGGCTGGGCCATTACCTCGCTTCAACCGCAAAAAGACACTGAACCTCGCCCGACATACTTTTACCTGGGTGTTCTGTCTTTCCTTGCTGGTGTCCTTCGCTCATCGTCTGAAACCTCCGACATGGATGCGCATCTGTCTGCCGTCTTTAACGCTGTCCATGCGCTTACCTTCAACGATACCGATGTATCCAAGGCTGTCAATGCTCTGGCTCTGGCGCGAAAGATGATCATCAAGGTAATTCGCTCAGTTGTTGTCACATATCTACGCAAGAGTAACCAAAACATGCAAAGCATGGAGGTCACCGAGACTGCAATCGGATATCTATTGGAAAGCTTGTCCGACAATGATACACCTGTGCGAATGTCTGCAAGCAAATCTCTTAGTGTTATCACGCTCAAGTTGGATCCTGACATGGCCTCCGAGGTTGTTGAAGCTGTGCTGGAATCTCTCAACCGAAATGTGTTGTGGAATAAAGAAGAAATAAAGGACGGTGCACGACCTGTGCGTGACTTGGCTGCCGTTAACCACTTGGAATGGCACGGCCTTGTACTGACGCTCTCACATCTTCTCTATCGGCGATCACCTCCTGCACAGCAATTGTCTGATATTATTCATGCCTTGCTATTGGGATTGTCCTTTGAGCAGCGCTCTCTGGCAGGCACCAGTGTTGGTGCCAATGTTCGTGATGCCGCGTGTTTTGGAGTCTGGGCGCTGGCCCGTCGCTATACCACTGCGGAGCTGCTCGCAGTGCCCACTCAGTCGGTTTTTGCGGCCAAAGCACACCCGACAGACAGCTCCATTATTCAAGTTCTTGCAACGGAGCTCGTAACTGCGGCCTGTCTCGACCCTTTTGGAAACATTCGACGTGGCTCCTCAGCGGCTTTACAGGAGCTCATTGGCCGGCACCCAGATACTGTTGAGCAAGGCATCTCAGTTGTGCAAAACGTCGACTACCATGCTGTTGCTAGACGTTCGAGGGCAATCCAGCAGGTAGCATCGAATGCGACACGACTGGCCAGTCAGTATGGCGACTCTTTGCTCCACGGTATCCTCGGGTGGCGAGGCGTAGGAGACATGGATGCTCCATCCCGAAGAGACTCTGGCATCGCATTTGGCGTTCTCACTACCATTATGGGAAAAAATTCATCGAAGCCCGAAAAGCATTTCCGAGAGTCTTTTGCACTGGTGCAAAGCAGGCTGAAGGGTCTGGTGACAAGAAAGATTGAAGAGCGTCATGGCCTGCTCCTTTGCTTAGCCTCACTTCTGGACCAGTACCCAGACTTCATGAGCCTAGGTGCTGATATGAAGATGGAGAGAGGCGGAGTCGAAGAGGTGTGCACCATTCTACAAGACTGCCACGATACGACCTATAGACGGCCAGAGCTCATCGCTGAAGCAGCATCCCGACTTGCTGTGTCTACCGTCCCGCTCCTACAAGCGATGCTATCAGACAGCGCTCTCAATGCAAAGCTTGAACCAGGGTGTCAGGTCTTGTCACCCACACGTCCCGGTACATATACCGATTTCCTCGACGCACTTCGCAAGAGCAAGGATCGCAATCCGGCCCTCCTAAGCCTTGCTGATAAGCTCACAAACGTAATTGACGCGTGGCTCGACTTTCCTGAGCCAGAGACCATTGAGGCTTCCTCCACCGCGGCATTGCTTCTCCTTGTGATATCGACCGAAGAAAATTGCACCAAGCTCTTGCTAGAATGGGCAAAGCTAATTCAGTTCCGCCCCGCGAGCCGTGCTACGATTATCGGCCAGGGCTACTTTCACGTGCTGGCCATGGCGCAGCCGCTGGCAGAAGCCACCTCGCAAAACGCAGAGTGGGACGACGTCGTGAGCGAAGCGTTCCTTGCCCGCTGGATCGCTGACAAGCAGGTCGAAACGCGCGTGTCGCTTTTGCAAAGTCTTATTCGAGCCCGCGTCCTCTGCAACAAGCCGCTTGCATTCTTGCCTCTTCTGGTGGACGGGTTGAACGATTACACCACCAACGCTCGCGGCGACGTCGGGTCGCAAGTCCGCGTACAAGCCCTCAAGGCGATCCAAGTGCTATGGGAGAACATCCGCGACGCGAGCGCGGAAGAGGAATGGGTGATTCAGTCCGTTGAGAAGCTGTTCTATCGAACGCTGCGACTATCAGTAGAGAAACTGGACAAGGTTCGGCCAGAGGCGCAAGCAGCTCTGTCGCTGGTAATCGTAAAGAGGTACGCTTTCGCAATGATATCAACATGTGTGCAAAGTCGGCTAACAACTTACAGCGCTGAGGAAAATAACCTGGATCAGCTATCTACCTCTTCCAAGCAGTACTTCAGATCGCTGCTCGAGCTTCTCTCTTACGGAAAACTGCACCCATCTGTAGCTGCCACTGCCACCTCGGACCCCGTATCATGGACCTCGCAGCTCATGGCCGGCCTCGTCACGTCGGCCGACACGGGCCAGGAGGACCTCGTCATCACCAGCCGCGCCGCCATCACTGAGTTCTGCCAGGCCAGCCCCGCCAACCTCTCTCAGGTCTGCGGCGCGCTCGTCCACAACCTCAAGACATACCAGTCTGAGGACCGCATCGTCGTGCCGACGCTCGAGGTGATTTCGTACCTCTTCCACACGGGCCTGCTCTCTTCGCGCGGCGAGGGTGGCGGCGGCGAGGGCGTGAACCTACGCACTCTGTGCCTGCAG
>JANAKD010000141.1:0-33915 GCA_027627215.1 Lecanicillium saksenae | reverse complement strand
AGGGCAAAGGGGTGGGGGAGGCAGACGACAAGTTGGGCTAGGCTGGCGGGAGCGAGAAACAGACCAAAAAAAAAGCAGGACAAGGCAAGGCAAGCCGGGGCCAGCGGTTCCAGCGATTCTACTGGTTCCAGTACTGGTTCCAGATGAACAGAATGCTGCGCTAAGCTGGTGCTGATGACAAGGCCCAAACAGAGCGCAAGAGCCCAAAGCTCGCCAAGAATGTGGGAAATGGCTGTGCTTGCTTTTGAAGCATCCCCTACTTTTGGCACTTTGGGACTGGCGCATGCTACTCTAGCGGCGGCCGAGTGGGCTTTTTTTGCGGGCTGGGGCGCTGGCTTGTTTCTTGTGCCTGACGGGAGCGACGATACAGCCAAGCCCAAAAGGGAAGCGTGTAGATCAGCACCTGGCTAATTGATACGAAAGATTTGATACGTGAAGATGCCATCTTTCAGCAAGTTTACAATACTATAAAGCAGGTAGGTAGTAAAAGACTTGCTGGGGGAGTTGGCCGCCGTCATTACCCATCTCTATACTACTACGGTACGTAGGTATAGGTACCTATCTACATTCAGGTACCGCCCACAGTCATGCCACTGACGCCAGCGAAATTCCAGTCTACTGCCACCATAATGCTTGCAGCCACCTTAGCTCCCCCAAGAAAACAATGGCCCAATTCAAAAACAGAAACAAAAGNCAAAAAAAAAAAAACAGGCTGAATAAAAAATAACAACGTATCGACGACCGTCAACCACCACCATCCGAGTGTACAGACTCGGAACGACACACAGACAGTCCTCCAATAATTCGACTGTATGAGGTGAGCAAGAGGGGGGTACCGTGCCAACGCCACGACTCGCAAAAACCAACTCTCTCAGCCTTGCCACTGTTGATCTCTTTCAAAGGAAGGCTTGATCAGAGTTTTCCTAGCTCCCGTGTTGTTTGTTGTGTTGGTCATCAAATATAAAGAAAGAAAGAAAAAACTCAAACAATAGCATGAACCCGTCACCAGACGTCAACATGTTGATCAGGCAATGCTGCCACCCATCCACACACACACACACACACAACGCATGGCATGGCAGCGCTCAGGCCTCTCCCTCAATTGGACAGCCAAGCATAAAGAAGGAAGAAGAACAAGGAGCCCTGCGCAGTTGTTTTTGGCAGATTTGGGCTTGAGAGTGTGGTGGGCCATCTCAGGAACCTTAAAACATGCACCGCCAGTCCAAAGAAAAGTCTCAGGGGCCCGCCCGCCTCTGTCCATCTCTCTCTCTCTCTATCTCTCTCTATCTCTCTCTTCTTTTTTGCCCTTGCTTGGCACTTTATGCCTGTCAAAACTGTAAACAGCACAAATGACCAGACCGCTTAAGCACAACAAAACTGAATTAAGTAGGAGCGGCTTTCGTGGGGTGCATGATGCAAAATCAAACGAAAAAAAAAAATCACGCGTCTCTCTCATTTACGAACTGTACAATGAAATCATGACCAACGGTTCCCTTCCGCCCAGTTCCAGCNAAAAAAAAAGATGCCCCCAAAACCCGCCACCCGAGACATGATACATCCCAGCCCGAAAAGAAAAAAATAAACCGCCCCCTTCTTCAAGCCTTTTTTTTTTCCTTTGTGTCTCTCTTTCTCATCGCCCTTGCCGCTACGCCCTCTCATTCGTCCGCACGCTGCCCTTGTCCCATCATCCTGCCCTTGCCTTAGCCTTCGTGCTGGCGCCCACTCCGTTGCGACTGTGGCTTGCTTGCTCACGCATCCGCAGACCTCCTGCATGATGCATCAAGCACCCCCGGGCCTGCGTGTGTGTCCCCCCCCCCCATCTCTCGTCTGGACTTTTCTTATTATCCCATTCCCTGTCTGCTTTTGTGCGGTTTGACTGCCTTATTTGCTGATTGCACGACGGCCCATGCTAGGAGCGACGACATCAGGGCAAAAAGAAGAGCAGCTCACGGTAGCGAAACGCCCAAAAAAGCAAACAAATGCTACACGGCCACTCCATAGCGGGCCAGGCCGTGCCTCTGGTTTCCTTTTTCATTTTTCTTTCTTCTGTTTCCTCTTGTAGATTGTTTACACGTAGCAACAGGATCGTGCAGGGACGCATCTGCTGGAAATCATTTCGTAACAGCGTTACCTCTGACTTGTCCCTCTCACCGGTTCTCCTCCATTGCACCATCGCCAACCTCTCCCGGCCCAGCTGTCCACCGTCGCACCACCCAATCAACACAGTGCCGCCTCGCATCGTACCACTGACGCCGTTTCATTCAATCAAATTTAGCGTTAAATTGCCTGGCAGCACGAAAAAGCTCATCATAATCATTATAATGAATGTATTATCCATCTTTAACATCCCATATCCAGTATTTAACTATACACAATCACACTCTATGCATAATTCAACCTCGCCTGCTGCATTGCCCAGCTTCTGCATCTTTGGTGCATCACGCATCGCCAATAAAGAAATCCGGCCCAACGCTGGCCTTGCACGTTTATTGATTCCCTGCAGCCGGAATCTGTTTTTTTTTTTCCTTGGTCCGCATTCCCATGCTTTCCATCTGATCTGGCACGTCAACACCAATAGTCGTAAACACAATGCAGTCCCCAGAATCCGGCCCATCGCCCGGCCGACCAATTCGCATTCCAGCCACATGCTTTCAGCGCTGTCCACAAGCATTATTTTTCTTCCTTGTGCGTCATGGAACACAGAGTAGAATGCATGTTTCGATGTGCTCCACCATTTGCCCGCTTTTGTGCTCGTTGCACATCTCCAAAATTGGACCGCATGCGGCCGCAAAAGCACCGTTTTCTGCGCACAGCTCCTCGATCACAGTCCGTCTGCCTTCCGTCGCGTGGCATCTGGAACGTCTAATATAGACAAGTGCCCGGGCGTGGCGCGAACTCTATCGCGCCCGGCGTCTAAAACGGGACACGCTGCGCCTCTGCGTCCATCCTGTCATCAGAATATGCAGCCGCTCGTGGTTCGGCCCTTTTTTGCGCCAACTATTATTTTAAAAATAGAAATCTCTCATCTCGAGATCGAGTCCTTTGCGTGTTACACACAGGTCCCTAGTCGCTGTTTTGGCCAGAGTATCGACTCTTGTACGCGCGTGGGCTCTCAAACTCGCTGGCCTTGCCCGACCACATGCCCAGCTTCTTTCTTTTGGCCGTGGCTTCGGCCTTTTCGTAGACGCTCTGCAGGCCGCCGAACTCAGCGCCGGATTTCGCCTCGTACGTCGTCGCGAGACCTCTCTTGACCAGCTCCAGCCCGACGTTGCGGCGCATCAGCCACCGGCGCACGTAGACGGTCGCGACGACGCGGTTGTACTGATCTCTCTTGTATATGTGTGCCCGCACGTTTCGATGCAGGATGTAGCTCGTGAGCCACTTCAGGGCCTCGTCCGCGTATGGCTGTGCTGGCCGTCCGAAGTGAGCTCCCTCCGGCGCGTCGACTCCGGCGATGCGAATGGATATCTGATTTGACAAACCCAGCCACGGTTAGCCGAAAACAATCGCGTTGTGTAATTTCTTTGCTTGAGCTTACCGTGCGATCCTTGAGCTCTTTCCGCTTTTCTGGCACCCTTCGTAGCCAGCCCCATCCCACGGCTCTGCCACCAGGAGTGTGAAACAGGTGGAAGCCGTCACCGTCGCCGACGCTCGTCACCCGGCCAAACAGCGTCTTCTTTCGAAACGCCGACTGCTTGATGAATGCGGCTCCCGGGATGCGCCGCAGGTAGTTGGCGTAGAGCTGCAGCGCTCCGAGGCCAACCAGCGACGATATCACCACCGGTGCCCATTGTTTGGCCGCGTCAAACGGTCCCGCAACATCGCCCAGCGACTTGTCCCATTCAATCGGCCGGCGCTTCTCGTTCGGCTCCGGTTTGTCGTCGCGGTCCGGTGACGAGGATCCAAACGGCCATACCATCTTCTCGCACGACCCGTAGGTCAGGCTCTTCGATTGGCAAATATTGAGGTTGATGTAGGTTGGAAAAAGATAGCTTGTCGATCGGAAACCTTGGCTGGCAGCTCTCCACTTCGAGTGCATGCACGAACCACTTCAATCACACGAGATTGCAATTGAAAGCTGCAACCAGGTGCAAATTCTACGAAAAGAAAGAAATTTAAACAAAAGAAAAAGATTCAGCCAAAAAAACAACTGCATATGACACCAAGCACAGCATATTTCCATCAAGGAGATAGCGTGGTGAGCTCTAGGGTAGTGACTGCCACCATAGGCAAGTGGGCCAGGACACGATGAGCGTGGGTGAGACGATCCATTCAACACGCACATGAGCTTGATTGGTTGAAAGACGAGATTGCTAGAAAGAACAGCCGCGAGCTAGAGAATGCACTTTAATGCCGGGCCAAAATAACATATGAAAATCACGAAGCGCGAAATGTGTCCAACGCGGCTAACATCAATGAAGTATATTGTTTTACGTTAAAAGGGTCCTGGTGGCCATATGTACCGTCTACAATATTGGGAAATACGCTGCAAATTCCACAATATACCAAACCAAACCGTCCCAATTGAATCCTTAACCCTGTACCTTGAAGGAGCGTCCGGTCGCGGTCTTGCGTTCGCGCTCCTCGTTTTCGGGTCTGGCCCGACGAAGAACTGCTTATCGTTAGAATGATTCTCATCTAGCATCGAATGAATATAGAGAGATACGTACTCTGGAGGAAATCCGCGGTCCTCTTGCGCATACGAGAGTGGATGTATGCTTTGGAGGCTTTGATATGATAGTGGAAGTAGTCGCGGAACGTCTGAATGTGTGAAATGACCTGCTCCATTCGCTGAGGCGTGAGATGCATAGGGAAAAGTACTAACATGGTCAGCCCAATCATTCCGCCCGCCAAAAAGCCAAAACTTACCAAAGGTGACATAGCCAATTTCGCCAGTACCAGTGTTCTTGACACCAGGCACACCCTCCAACTCCAGAGGCGGGTCGGTACGGAAAAGCACCTGGGGCGCATTCTGAATAGCGCGTCTCCGGGCATCCACAAATTCTTGGATAAAGACCTTGCCGAATACTCTGTCGGTTTCCTCGCGGAATACTGTGCTGAAGATGACGGTAACATGGTCGTGTGCCGCCTTGACATAAATGGCCTCCTCTTCGCGGTAGTGGATGGCCTTGACCTGACCACCATTTCGGATATCCTGGGGCGCTTCCTCCGATGTGAACTTGGCGGCCTCTTCCTTGAGCTTGTAGTGTTCCTCGTAGGCTTGCTCGAGCGGTGCAGCCATGGCGTTGCGCTTTAGTAGCGCAAACTTGAAAGCGAGCGCATCGCGTTCCTCTGAAGCCATTGTAAGCAAGATACCCCCAACAGGACATATATAGAGCTAGGAGGGAGCCAGCAACTAACCTTTGCTCTCTGGCAGATTCTCCAAATCAATCAAGACGGAAAAGTCATAGCCAGCCTCCACGGGGCAGATGTAGTCTCCATACTCTCTTTGCAGAACCTGCTCAGCACCGTACTGAACAAGATCGGCGAAGCATCTTATTTGAAGAGAGAGAAGGATCTTGGTTTTCGTCTCGGGAAGGGTCGAAATGTGAAATGTAACGCCGTCAAAGTCGGAAACCGTCTGGTCAATGGAGGCTGGCGGGGCTCTGCGCACTGGTTAGATGGCTGTGGTGCAGAATTGGCAAATGAGTCCTACCCAGAGAACCGCTCGGTCAAAACCGATTGAATAAGGGCGTTTTGGTAATCGAGGAGGAGCATCGTAAGAGTTGTCTGCTGTGATGCCTAAGTTGGCCGCCTGGAGAGCTGGGAGCTGTTGACGTCTCCTGGTGGGGCAGGAGGGGAGACTCACGTCAACCACCATCCGCAGTGAGCCACGTGACGCAGTCGCGCCAGCTCAGATTCTAATCGATAAGCCAGAAAAAAAATCCCACTTAGACCGTCGCAGCCCAGGGTCGAACTTTTTAGTGATGATCTTTAGCAAGGACCAATTGCGGTCAGACAATACTCAAAATGGTCAAATCGTACTTGTACGTGAGGTTCAATCATTTTGAAGAATTCTAAACACTAACAGAATTACAGAAAGTACGAGCATGCCAAAGCTTTTGGCGTTGTCGCCTCGAGCACCTCGAACATTGTCTGGACTGCGAACGATCGAAGCGGCACAGGCGTCGGCCAGGCTGTTGTCGCAGCAAACGAAGAGGTCCTCTGCTGGGACATCAAGAAAGGTGAATTGCTTAGCCGCTGGCGCGATGAGCGGTGCACTGTCCCCGTCACCTGCATTGCGCAGAGCCAGACCGACAACGATGTTTTCGCGGTCGGCTACGAAGACGGCAGCATTCGTCTCTGGGACAGCAAAATTTCTACCGTCATTGTGAGCTTCAACGGCCACAAGTCGGCCATCACCAAGCTCGCCTTTGACAAATCCGGAATTCGACTTGCTAGCGGATCGAAAGACACCGACATTATTATATGGGATCTCGTTGCTGAAGTCGGCCAGTTTAAGCTGAGAGGCCACAAGGATCAGGTGACGGGTCTGTGCTTCATCGAGCCAGAGGCCGAGGTGCAGGATGAGGATGGTTCTCGCGCCATGGTGCTGGACGGAGATAACAGCTCGGACGGGTTCTTGCTGACAACTGGCAAGGACTCGCTGCTCAAGCTCTGGGACCTCTCCTCGCGGCACTGTATCGAAACCCACATTTCTCAAACCAACGGTGAATGCTGGGCGCTGGGCGTCTCACCTGGCCTTGATGGATGCATCACCGCCGGAAATGACGGAGAGATGAAGGTCTGGTCGCTCAACATTGACGGCCTCGCTAAGAGCGTTGGCAGAGTCGACGTTGCTGCGACCAAGTTCATCGCCGACCGTGGAACGCTGCATCGCCAGAATAAAGACCGCGCTGTGGAAGTCGACTTTCACCCCAAGAAGGACTACTTTGCCGTGCACGGCTCGGATAAGGCTGTGGAGATCTGGCGCATGAGGACCGAAGCAGAAGTAAAGAGAGGCTTGGCGCGCAAGCGTCGCAGGCGTCGCGAGAAGAACAAGGATTCAAAGCAGGATGAGCAGGAGGCTGAAGAAGACGAAGCCGCCGTGGATGCTGCCTCGGCGGATATCAGCGACGTTTTTGTGCAGTACGTCGTGGTTAGGACGGGAGGAAAGCTGCGCTCCGCCGCGTGGGCTTTACCCAGTGGACAGAAGGATCTTCACATTCTGGTCGGCACCACCAACAACCAAATGGAGTATTTCAACATTCCCTCGAAAGAAAAGAGCGAAAAGAAGGCGAAGCAAGATATTCCCGACTATACACGAGCCCTCTCAATCGACCTGCCCGGCCACCGAGCTGACATCAGAGCCCTTTCGCTTTCTTCTGACGACAAGATGCTGGCAACCGCCGCCAATGGATCTTTGAAAATATGGAATATCAAGACACAAGCCTGCATTCGAACTTTTGAGTGCGGTTATGCCCTGAGCTGTGCATTTTTGCCTGGTGACAAGGTCGTTGTGGTTGGAACGAAGAGCGGTGAGCTGCAACTATTCGACGTTGCCTCAGCCGCGCTCCTCGACAGCGTCGATGCTCACGACGGCGCTATTTGGTCGTTAAACGTCCATCCCGATGGCCGATCGGTGGTGTCGGGCAGTGCTGACAAGTCTGCTAAGTTCTGGGATTTCCGCATAGTTCAGGAGGAGGTTCTTGGCACGAAGAGAACAACCCCAAAGCTGAAGCTTGTGCACTCAAGAACCCTGAAGGTCTCGGACGATATTCTTTGCCTCAAATTTTCGCCAGATGCAAAGTACTTGGCCGCCGCTCTTCTCGACAATACTGTCAAGGTATTCTTTGTCGACTCTCTCAAACTATATCTCAACCTCTATGGCCACAAGCTACCTGTGCTCAGCATGGATATCTCATATGACAGCAAACTCATTGTCACAAGTTCCGCCGATAAGAACATCCGCATCTGGGGCCTCGACTTTGGTGACTGCCACAAGGCTCTTTTCGGCCACCAGGACAGTATTCTCCAGGTTGCCTTCGTCCCTCACAATTCGGATGGCAATGGCCATCACTTCTTCAGCAGCAGTAAAGATCGTACGATTCGCTACTGGGATGGCGATAAGTTTGAGCAGATTCAGCGCCTTGACGGCCACCACGGCGAGGTCTGGGCCATGGCCGTCAGCCATAGCGGTAACTTCCTCGTCAGTGCTGGTCACGACAAGAGTATCCGAGTGTGGGACGAGACGGACGAGCAAATCTTCCTCGAGGAGGAGCGCGAAAAAGAGATTGAGGAGCTGTACGAGAGCACGCTGACCACCTCCCTCGAGCGCGACGAGGATGCCGCCGACGCCAACGGCGAATTCGGCGCCGCCAGCAAGCAGACCACCGAGACATTAATGGCCGGAGAGCGAATAGCCGAGGCCCTGGACCTGGGCATGGCGACTTGAACCTCATGAAGGAGTACGAGCAGGCCAAGGAAAGCCTGGCGAAGCAGCTGCGGGTGCTGGACAGCGAGCTCAAGGGCCGGGCGTATTTGATGGGCGAGAAATACTCTCTGGTGGATACCCATGTCTGGTCGATTATGAACTATGTCATGATGGCGGGCGTGGAGCTGGACCAGACGCCGAATCTCAAGGCCTGGATGGATAGAGTCGGCGCGCGCGAGCAGCTCAAGGGTCTCGATTGAGGGACAGTGATGGCTGTTGAATACAAGTCGCAGCGAGGCTTGCGGGTGGTATTGACAATCAAATAACCAATCAACCGTCTTCTTTTTTGTTTCCCGCTATTACGGGTAACCGTATGGGTTCGCAACACTACAGCTGCACGCCAATTGTCAGGTGTGACCGATGGCGACGCTGCATGCAGTGTACCGGCTGCCGAGTGCTCTTCTGCTCTCATGTCAATCGCACAACATATCCTGGTGACGCATTCTTAACCCCCGGCATTATCCACGATTAGATATATGTTAAACGTGGGTGCAGTTTTGACAGTCTCGACACCATTTGTAGGACATCAACCTTTACAACCAGGCACAACGTAGCCGTCTGAAAGGGCCGAGAATTACGAGCAGACTATGCTCAAGGATGTGACATGTAGAAGCAGAGCGGCACGACTGCGGTTTTGACAATGCATATCTTTTGAGATACAGCCAGTTGGTTGGGATGCAGAAATAGGGGAATTGGTTGTATTGAGTTTTCTGTCATGGTCATGTCTATCTGCGTATAGAATGTATAGTTCAAGTGACTTTGCTGAGCTGGCTCTACTCTATTCCCGAGCTCATTGACGCGTGAGCGAATGACACTCATGGCGCCCTGTGGGGGTTAATTGTTATAATTGGCAGACCCAAAGGCGGCGACACATTTTCACCATACTCTCCTTGAACATTTCCTTTGAAGAGCGTTAGCTTCGAGTTTGATGCCGAAACAAGTAGGCTGAACCATCTCATGTCTAAACAGGGTGCATACCTGGGGGATCATAGTTGCAGACCGTGTACCATGCTGGATACCTCGACAGCACTCCTGCGGCGCAGAGAGTGCTTCCGCAGCCCACTCTTTTACTTGACTTCCACACAACTTGCGTAAAATGGCCGTATTTTTTAAACCCGGTCTTGTAATTCGGAGGAACAGCATATCCATAGCCGGTATAGAATGGCTCTTCCTTATTGTACCATCCATCGGTAATGGCATGCCGAACGGCATAGTTCTCCTTTCGAGCAATGTCACCGCTTGAAGCCCAGTATGAGAGGTTTTCGCCGTACTGCGAGCCCTCCTCCCCATCTCTATCAGTATGTTAGTGTCATATTGCCGTGCCATCGCAGACGAAGATAATTTACGCAGTGTGCTCAAAATCACATTTCATCGCATGTTTTTGGGCAATGGCAGCCAACGTAGCATCCCACTCAAGAGCCAGTGCAGAATGATTGGTACGATGAATGTTGTGCTGTTCGATGACGGCGTCGGCGTAATCCCCATCGATGTCAAGGTCAATCTCGTCGGCGTTGTACCCGTCGGTGTAAAGGTCAAACCCGTGGGCGAATGGCCCACGGTAAACGCTTAGCGCCAGCAACGCGGCGCAGATTCGGGAGTAGGACGGCATACTGAACGGGGATGGAGATGAAGAAAGAATGAAGAATTGCTTGGCTGGCGTATCAGTATTGTTTTGAACGGTCCTCTGCTCGTACAATAGCCACAAGATGTATTCGGACGTGCGACGAGTGAAGTTCAGTAAACCACTCTAGGTGATGGGGTCCAGGGTATAAGTATACAATTAAGTTCCAGGACAATGCCCGCCAGAACACTCGCCGGAACGGTTCACAGAGGTTCATATGAATACGCAAGACGTTAGTCTCGGACTTCTACTGTCCCTGCATATTTGTCCCTTTTCACTCAATTCCAAGGAGACCATAAAGTGCAGCGAGCCTTCCGAAGTAAATACAAGTGGGTATCTAGCATAACTCTCCAGCCGCTTTTGCCATTTTTTATTCATGCAGAAAAGTCAAAAACGATGCCTACCAGACAGCGTGCACTGGTTAGCGGGCAACAAACTTTGTGGAGATTCATTGAAAGGGGAAGGGGGCATTGACGTCCGACCCACCTCTAGCCGGCGCCCCCCGGATTAAGGGCCTCACCGGTCTAGAACCGCACGGATCAGGACAAAACCTAAAGTAGTACGGCGGTGCAAGACAATGCGCCATAAAATAGCAGACCTGGCCCAATCGCACTGCCCTACTGTTAGATCCCGAGATGGGTTAGAGGGGTATTTCCCACTAGCGCCGCGGATAGCGGGACGCCGCTTTTGGCAGCATGGCGGCTCGATGTAAATGCCAGTAGTAAAGTCTCGCCGACAAGTTTGCTGGGATTTTTAGGGTAAACTCTCTTGAAAATGAATTACAGGTTTACCGATTAACGTCGGCAATCCTATTTTCAACAGCGGAGTACTTTTGGCCACTACTGCACATCTCAAAGGCAAATGATAGGGTAGGAAGTGTAAGCAGGAGAGGCAGCACGCCTGCAGGTTGCCTAAAAACGGCCTTGAGGAACGAAATTGGACCGTGAAATTGTTCAGGAAGCATTTACATATCAGAAGCAATTGTACTGTTTTGAGCACAATCGCGTCCTCTCTCGACTTACACTGCTTCCTGAAAAGTAATGACCCACACAGTACACAGTATTAATAATACTTATTTCACTCTGTGTATCTTGGGCGAGGAAAAGACTACCTTCGGATTTATGTTTTACCTATATCTGAATCAGGTGGTGTCGCGAAGCCGAATGTTCCCGCGAGCACGAGAGTGTTTATGGCTCATATTGACAGAATCAAGCTGGGAATTGACTTTATTAAAAATCTGTATTGCAATCTGCCTAGTCTACTATGATTGTGGCTAGTGGCACTCCATTCTGGCGTGTTTTTGTAACGTGGGACTCGAGGGTGGCGGGCCGTGTCGAAGGGGAGAACTTTACACGTTCAAATAAACCCAGTCCATAAATGCCCGAGTACCGGTAACTCTAGGTAATAAACCATGGCTACTGTACCGCAGCATAGCAGATTTTAGTCTTTGTGAGTCAAAAATGACATTTTCGCGATTAATGATGGCGTTCCGGCCACGGGGTGTGGCGTGCTACCAGTAGTCGCCGCCACACACTCACCTCAGCAACGACTATGGTCGTCGGTATAACTGCAAGTAGGAATGTCTCGGTCCAGTGGCTGGCATGCCTTGTCCATCCACTAAAACACTTCTGCGACTAACTCAGAAGCACGCGATGGATTGTTTCGTCGATCTGTCCGTCAGATACTGGGAAAATAAAGCACAAAAACTCATCATTCAAATATGGCCGACGATCCGGAACAATTGGCATCTCGGTGTCACCGCGTTTGGTGAACCGCCAGTCCATTTCAAACTTGTACGCATGAAAGACAGAGAGAACCAAGGCATTTATCAAGTCTAACGTTGCCCAAGTTTCATGACAAATTCGTGTTGAAGCTTAATTGGATCGACGAGCAGTTGGTATGAATCTGAAGAGACAAGCCCCCTCTTACGTGTACTAAAAGTTTTTTTTTAGTACCAAGAGCTCTTCGGTGTCTCGCAAGCGTTAACAGGTCCGGCAAGCACAAAGATGCTTTATTGTATTAATTTAGTTCACAGCGGCTTTCTTGGGGCGCTGCTCGGCTTTTTCATCTGGAGGTAAGCCAGACATTGGAAACCATGGGTGCCGATTCTTCGCGGGTGCTATCGTTGGTGGCCGTCACATAGCCAACAATAGGGCGCGCAGTCGTTGCGTACGAACAAGAAGTGCGTATTTTATCATTTTTCGAGGCGCCTTCGTGCAGAAGTAGCCGCCTCCCCGGCTGGATTGTGCTACTTCGTTTACAGTAAACTTGATTGTTCTAGCGACTGTATCTAGGTGTCTTTGGAAGCACGCGGTATCCCACGGCTGAATATGTGCGCTCGACTCGGTTCTAGCCAAATATAATTGGGCCGGCGGGCCTTCCTAGTATAACAAGAAGCGCATCTGTAATGTACTTGGGCAGAATTTCAATCGTCGCCGGATCGAGCAGGCTGGAAAAAGTTGTCTTTGTTGAGCAGCCAGGCTTCGGCGTCTCTCCGTTCATGACTCTCTTGAGCCAGGAGATGGCCTTTGGAGCCCCAATCGCGGCGTAGCTGCCGTGCTCAGAAGCAATGTCCCGCACGTATTCTATCGTTACCCCCTCCGAGCAGTACTTGCTAACGACGGCATCCGTGTCTGCGACGGGGCTGGCTTCGTCTAGCACAGACTTGTACCAGTAAAACGGAATTTTGGGCACCGCCTTCCCGAGATTGGCATTTTCTATGGCTGCTGTGGCTGTCGGGTTTGAAAAGAACAGATTTCGGTCGTCAAACATGCCAAATACGTCTGCAAAGAGAAATTCGGCCGCATTGGGCACAAGGCAGCGGTCCCTGGCTCGGTAGAACTTATCTTTCGCGTCTGGCTTGATGTGTTGCTCCACCAGCGCGGATACCTCGGGAAATTGGGCACTCAGTCCAAGAATCGCCGGGGGTACGAAGCCAGCAAAGAGGTCGCCGTTAACTCTCTTCAACGCGCTCCTAAAATCAGGCACAGTACCTCCCACGGCTGCTCCAGCTATCATAAGCTCTGGTGCATAGGTAGGCTGCAGCTCGGCCGCCCAGTTCGTGGCTATGGCGCCGCCTGAGTAACCCCACATGGTGATTCTGGGGTCCTGTATGCCGGTAAACGACTGCGAACCTAGCGCAGCGCGAATGCCGTCCAGCGTCGCTTGGCCGGATAGCTTGTTGGCAATGAAGGCGGCCTTGGGTCCCAGGAAATCGGGTATAATCACGACCCAGCCCTGCTCCAGAGCAGCGAGGATAAGCAGAATCTCGGCTTGGGTGATTATGGTGCCGAAAAGGGGCCCAGTCGCAGATTCAAGTTGCAGGGCATAGGATGGGGCACAGTTGATATTGGCAGCGTCCTCCGCTACCTGGTAAGACAGGACCTTGCTTCGATCAGCGTTGTGCGGGATCAACACGGTAAGGACAGTTGCCGTGGCATTTCCCAGGCTATCTGTAGTCCGGTACAGGATTTGATGGCTCTCCTGGAGCTTGACGGGGACGATGCCAAATGCCGCAAGAGGGGCAGGAGCGGGACGGTGCTTCAAGATGGTACCAGGGTGAACATGATCGAGGCCAGCGGGCACCGCATAAAATGGATCTTTGCTTGGGAGAAGCAAGGTAGAGCGTTTTGGTAGGACATCCGGAATCGCACTAGTGTGCACCAGAGCAAACAAGAACATGAACGATGCCGTAAATAGGTAGATGGTGTTCATATTGAATACAAGTTGACGCTAGCTGATGTGGAATAGACGTTGAAGATGGAAGATTTTGTCACAGCAGAGTGTTGTAACGTTGTTGGGATGCCATTGCATCAAAGTTGGTGGATAGCTTGCCCTTATAACCTGTATCTGACGAATTGATATACACAATGTTTCCTCTCTCCCATTTATTTTTTGGCGTCTTCAGCTTGACATTTCCAGACTCTGGGGTAGGTGCAAGATCGGCGAGGGCGTCATGTTAGGCGGGCCATTGATTGGCTGTCAGCCTGGTAGGCACGGACGCTGCCGACCAAGTGGAGCTATTTACTCCAATATGCCCCGTTTCGACGTCGACTTCTTCATCATAAAACGGAAGCAGCCCGACAACTCCGCCATTTCGGGTGCCTGTAGGACACCGACAGCTTAACACCACATTTCCTGGGCTAGAAACGATCCTGTTAGAACCGATGCTGTCTGCTCTAGCTTATTAATCGGCGCTGAGTCCGTGCGTTTATAGTAAGAGTCAACTGGGCATACCACGAGGGCGACGTCGAATGAACCTTGCTATTCAAACTTTATCCTGTTCCCCGCACTTTCAACATAACCATTTTTCCTCGGTGCTGGTGAGGGTCATTCGCGTTCGTGCGGACCTCAGCCTGGCGCTTGACTCATCAGGGATAGAGTGCGGGAGAACACACACCGATTTTCCACTGCATGTGGCCAAACAACTTTGACTTGGCATGAATACCTTTTGCTATTGTGCAATGAGCGAGCTCACATGGAATTCCGTACTACCAAACATGACTACACATCATCCTTTTCAGTACCGAACAGACTTTTCTGCATTATTGGTATACGTTCTATTTACTTTATCGTGCTACTAGCATTGGTTGTAGTGGCGAAGTTGTTGACAGCATTGCAATCGTCCCCTTTAAATAGCAGTGGTGTCAAGCTTTCCAGCCGGCCAAGTATTGCTCTAGTGGAGCTACAACTCCTTCAAAAACATCTTGCAAGAATTGCGCATCTCCTATACCGGCCATGCTGTTAAACTTGCCCATTATACACCGCTCAATGGGATCACAGAGAACATCAGGCTGCCTGTTCTTGAGATCTAGGTGCCAAGTGAGCGCCGCGAGAAGGCGGGTGTAATTGTTGGGTTGCCCATCGACGCAGGACTTATACCACCACTCCGTGCCCTGCAGTGCTGTATTTTCTGTCAGCTCCATTAGGATAATTCCAACAGAAAGGAGCAATTCGTTTGTGAAAATCTTTTCATTCCCCTGCTCTCTTTTTAGGGCCGCTGATAGTGACTCATTTGAGAAGTAAGGCAGGTATACTGTGCTGTCAACTCCCGGCTGCTCCAAAACGAATACGTGTTGCCAATTCCAATTCTCGGGTATCCAACCAGAGGATCCATAACTCAGAATGGTAAGAAGAAGGTTTAGCCCGAGGCGAAGACGATCTGACAGCCGATCGATTTCGACCACTTTGTCTAACAGAGACCGGCGTGACCAATTTGCTAGTTCTCTCTGGTCAGCTGGCTCGGGTCGGAAGAATAGGCGGCTCTCCAGAAAGTCAAAGTATTCATGACGCTCTTTAAGCTGATCCGGGCCAGCAAACGAACAAAAGTCGGAAATCTCGTGTCGCGTAGGAGTAGCCCGAGTCGTAGGTGAATCAGGCCCTTGCGTTTCATCCACAAAGCGAAGTTGCTTTCCTGCAGATGGCTGTGCTGTAGAATGCGTCTGTTCAGCGATTGAATGTGCCAGTTCAGCGGTTGACGAATCGTTTGAAGGACTAATTACCAGAGTTAGCATACATATTGTAGCAGAAATACAAGTTGTAATCTTACATTTTACGCATCTCAGTCGACAACGTCGTCTTTGCATCTGTTTTGGGACTAGGCGAGTTTTCTCGGCCACCTCCGTCTCTCCTGACCTTCGTCAACCGTCTTCCCTTTCGCTTAGCCCAAACTAAAAATGTATTTTGATTTCTTGGATTCAGCATTGTTGACGATGCGGCTGCCGTCAGGATACCGGCACTTTTATCCTCAACTTGATCGGCTAAAAACCTCTGTCGGTCTTTGAACTTCTCCTTGGTTTCCAACTGGGACATTTCTTCCAAAAATGGCTTCTCTGCTGCCTTGCTCAGAGGTGGTGGCGGAGCCCGTGGTGTAGCTTCCCATTTTAGTTGACACCATTTATCTGGTCCTCCCAAGATCAATTTATGCGACTCAGAAGAAGAGCCAATAGGAGAAACGACCCATTCCGTAGCGATGGCACATTGGTGGTGGTGATTCGGATGGGAGCATACAAGTTTGGTTTTCAGCGCTCGGTGCAAGGTCAAGGCCTGTTGTTGTAGTTTTATGGAGACCGTACTCCGTCGCGAGCTCGTCCGGCATGTGGTTAGAGCCTGACTATCATTTAAGAACCGCTCGAGGAGAGTGTTGATATTCGTAATGTCACCCAAATGTCGGTCTCTATCTTTCGAGAAGCTTACTAATATGCGATTCTTCTCCGCCTCGACTGTGCCTGGGTCCAGGGATCGAATCTAGAAGCCATCATCAGCAAAGCCGTGTGACAGATTGACTAATCTAGGTAAAGACCCCCGTTGGTAAACCTTGGAAACCCGTTATCAATTGGGGTATTTTTGGGTTTATTGCTGCTTGACAGCAGGCTGCGCAACTGAGAATGGAGAACCATTTAAGGTGGACAACTTACTTCGTTCCCAACATTAATGAGGAGCGACCGCATCTTGGACAGTGCAGTGTTCATATCGCCCAATCTGCTGACTAGCCATGTGAGTTCTTCGCTGCTCATTCTTTGTGCTAGCTTCGCGCGGACCGCAGGGTCGTGAAACAACCGTGGGTCGACGCTGTCGTCTAAATTCTCATACCCTTCCACCTCAAGCCCAAGTGGTTTTATAACTCTTCGCAAGTTACGATTGTAAAACATCGACTCATCACGTAGCGTAGAAATCAGCTTCCTATATTCTCCTTCGAAACTCCACCAATACTCGGCACCATCCAGCACTGGATACAAAGCGTTGACAAGCTTTATGATGATTGGGAAGAGCTTCAGAACAGCCACTGCGACCTCAATCCCGGTCATCGCTGTAGTGTAGTTGCGCTGGCCGCGGTAGAACCAGCGATAGAACTGTGAGGAGGGATGGTGACAGGTTCTCGAAGCTTGGGCAGCGCTTCGGCTTGTGATAGTATAGCCAAATTGTAGCTGCAATTTGATCATGAAATTGCCGCCGCCAGTCACGGAAAAGTACAACCTCCATATTGTAGCGGGGTAGAACTCATCGTCATGTGACGGTGATCATGTGACAGTGGCGCAAAATAACGCAACGTTATGCAGCTTGACTTGAAACGCGTCTTGTTTGTGTGCAAAGATAGTTTGAATACTGTCTGCGAAGAGAGAGGCTCGTCGTCGCATGCCCCGACCTATACCCACGCCGTTACTTTAGTTGGGCAAAATGACAATGTCAGCGGAGTCTATTGCGGGACCGCCAGTGCTCTCTACACTTGCTAGATCTTGTGACGAGACACTAGAGCGTCTCCAGGAAGTGGAGAGCTCCACTGGTCTGATATGTCCAGCCACCCTCTACGACGATTTGGGGCGGTTTAGGGTTTGGGCGAGCAATCTGGGTGCCTTTTTGGGTCCCAAGAATCAGTTTTCACTCGACTACCGCCTCCGTGAGTCAGAAAACATGCAAGAAGCCGTGCGAGAAAAGTTGGACGTCATCCTTTACTGGAGCAACACAGGTACAGTTCTGATTCGATGGCCCCCATGCTTGCAGCATCCGGCTTACCAATTTCAACGGACAGCACTCCAAATCCTTACCGGAGAGCGTCCGAATAGGATACGGCCTGCCAGTGGGGTATCAGACGCTACCGTGTCGGCCATCACGGAGATGGATGCCCTTGCGTCGAATATCCATGGTTTTATCAACCTGCTATTTCGACTGTCAATGCTTATCAGAAAACAAAGACCAAGGGGGAGGGAGATTCCGGATTCCTTTCCAAGACATGACCCAAGTTTTGATATCAGACACGTCAGGGATATGTTCCCAAAGACAGAAAATTCACCATGGCTGGCCACCCGTCTTGGTAAACACATCACGGAGAGCAAAGACATTATACTATGGCGACAAAAACATCAGCAAGATATGGCTGGCTCCCATAAGTCTACCGATACTGAAAATGATGTCGCTGAGCAGTCTGCCAGTGTCCCCGACGTTGCATCCGGTGTAGCGACAACGTATGTCACCACTGCAACCGAGGCAGCCGCCGCTTTCGAGGAGTCAAGAGCGCCGAGCGTGTTATCCGGGAAAACATCTTTCGCAGACGCAATGGACGTCGATGAGTCCGGCGAGCTTCAAGTTCCTGAGCTCGGCCGTCTCACTTTCCAAGGAGTCTCACTCCGATATGACGAAGAATTCGAATGTCCATTCTGCCGCACTATTCAGGTCTTCAGTACCAGCGTGCAATGGAAGTATGTTTTTAGCTCGCAGTTTACTTGCATTTGGGTTCTAACATGTCAATAGCCGCCATGTGTTTGCAGATATCCAGCCGTATGTTTGCACATTTGAAGCCTGCACAGCTGATCCTTTCCCGTCACGTCATGAGTGGTTCAACCACGAAATGGAAGCACATAGACGACAATGGTACTGCAGGGATTGCCCAGATACGACATTTGGGACAAGGTTGGCACTGTCGCAGCACCTTAACACATGCCATACAATTGTCGCTAGCCAGTTGGATCTAGTGTTGGAAT
The DNA here is from genome assembly GCA_027627215.1 of Lecanicillium saksenae. NCBI lineage: Eukaryota > Fungi > Ascomycota > Sordariomycetes > Hypocreales > Cordycipitaceae > Corniculantispora > Corniculantispora saksenae. The sequence goes on along the minus strand of JANAKD010000141.1, from coordinate 15,383 downwards.
CCAGCTACTACCCGATTCAACTTTTTGATAGCTCAGCGTGCCCTCTATGCAATAAATGGACTCCTCCAGACAGTGTTACGGACAATCTTCGCCAATTCTGCCGCCATGTTGGTGAACATCTACAGAAAGTCGCCTTGGCTGCTCTACAACAACCCATTAATGGACTCGACATTGATAATTTCACCGATGTCGCTGATAACCCCCTCAAGATCACTGACGATGTCAGTGGTTCGACGAGAGAAATAGACGATAGTCCCAATACAAGCGAACCACCCGTAAAGGTCAACGACAAAATCCCGGTCAAGGTGAAATATATTGATGCAGGAAACGGATTGAAACCCGGATTTATTTTGGTACCAAATTGGAACTTCAAGCCAGACGGACCGGTATCTCTCGGCAACATCATATTGGACCCTCTCAGACCCCATCTCAGTCTGTTGAGAGTGGATCCGAACCTTTTGGGAGATAGGATGTCCGTACATGTCACAGAAAAGACCAATGTGGTTTATAAAACTTCTTCGAGCTCAACTTACGGCGTTTGGTCTAAGTTTCTGAACATTGCAGGGATTGAAGCGGATCCAGGATTACCAAAAGCAACAAAGGACAGAATCGGCGAATATTCTATTGATTCTCTCGAAACCCAAATGATAGAGATAAGGGATGACTTCCTTGCTAGGCAATGTTCTGACCCTAAAGTCAGGAATGCCATGAGATCCGGCCGCTGGCAGACACGATCTGTTTATATAGTCACGGGGATTAAGATTGCGAGAGGTTTCAAATTTTCAGAAACAGCCTCGCGAACATTTAGGGGAGAAATGGGCGTTCTTTCCGCAATTGATAGCGTTGGTACGGCCGTTGATAATACTTGGGGCGTTAAGCCAAGTCCCGGGATTGATGGAGGAGTACCTCCGCTTTCATGGAAGTCTGGTGATGATATTATCTTTGCATATCAACTTCACCGGGTTTCATTCAAGGGATTAAAAGAAACGGAGCTTGAAGTAGGGCTATATACACCCAAGGAAGAAGCTATATTCTAAGTATTATGCCTAGAAAGAGTGGTAGATAGCGAAAGGCACTAATCTAGCAAGAAGAACCCAGCAGCAATCCACGAGGGCGTTTGCCGGGAAGCCGTTGAACGCCGTAACTCGCCATATCGTGATCTTACGAAGGACCAGAGGCGGGGCAGTTAGGTGGCTTCACCCAGCGTCGTAATCGAGGCAAGGCGGGCAAGTCGCATGACCAAACTGTTCGTGAGCTAACATGAGTCTGAGTGGAAGTCATAAGTGAGCCGTGACGGGACCGTAACTTGCGTAAGTGAGTCAAGAGGCCACTCGCTTGGCTGCGTCACTCGCTTATCAACCACGTTCTATTAAATATATATTAATAAAAATAATTTTATATCTTAAAAGGTTAAAAAAGAGCTTTTTAAATATAATCTATATTATTTTAAAGTAATTAATAATATTAAAATATCAAGTTTTAGTAAGACATATATATTATATAAACTATTTTATAAATAATTAAATTCAGAATTAAGGTTTAGCCTAACTATTATAACTCATTTACTATAAGTTTATATAACTATTACTAGTCACTTGTACTAAGTATTAATAGAGTATCTTCACCGCCTTTACTAGCGTGGCCCCACCTCGACTTAATGCCAGGACCCCTTTGACTTGGAGTTTGCTAGGTGCTCGTCTATTTTAGCAGTCCTTCCCTACTTTTCAACTTAATGATGAATTTCAATATGCACCTGCATCGCTAGCGCAATGTTTGCCAGCTTCGAACTTTGGTCTGGGGGCATGGTGCATCATGCGGAGAAGAAAAAGCTCCCGCGCTCCAAGACGGGCTGCTTGCCCTGTAAGCTCATTTTACCCCGCGGAACCCGGAAGAACAACCCTGCTCTGGTCTGGGGTCTGTTTGGTTACAGACACTAACAATTTCTTTCATACTGCTAGGCCGTCGGAACAAGAAAAAATGTGGCGAAGAAAGGCCAATCTGTAGACGATGCAAGCAGCGCGGGTACAAGGACTGCATCTGGCCAGAGAGCCTGTCGCCCTCAGCATCTTCCCCAAAACAGGGAGATGCCAATCCTGACCCAACTCTGCTACCCCGGGCTCAACCTAGCTCGGTCTTCCTTCCACGGATCTGCGAATCAACTGGCATTCCCTCGGAGCACGCATGGCAGGCGATTTGCCACGCTAACCGTGCTATACATGGGGCATATTTCGATGATCACTATACCATTGTCGTACCGTTCTTCCCACTGGTGGCCGAGTTTCCAGCCTACGCCTACACATGGCTCGCCCTGGGAGCGGCCCAACTGGCACAGCACAACCCAGCTCGGGATAGCTACTGGCGGCTCATGGCGTTGAACTGCCACAGCAAAGCTTTATGTGGTCTGCGGAAGCACCTCGAGTCTTCTCCAGAGCCGCAGGAATGGGCTTTATGCTCAACGCTCTTACTTCACATCTTTGAGAAATTCGGTGATGAGCACCGACCGCCCTCTGACGCACACGTGATATCTGCGCGTGGCTACTTCCTTCGACAATTCATCCAGCGGCCGCCTACAAATATGCGACATACATTGCAGCTCGAAAGTCTGATTTACAGAGTCGCAGTTACGAGCCTTTTTCGAACGAGCGATAGCTTGATCCAGGACTACAATTTTCTCGACCCATTCGTCGAAACCTGGGAGACACACAGTGCTCGAGGCAGCTTGTGGCAACATAGCCTGTGGATTGGCTTACAGCCACCTGCTTTCAACGCCGTTTTCAAGCTTTCAAACTTGCTTCAATGTGTGCCGCTAAGTGCACCACAAATGTCAGAAGTGGACAATATAGAGCATGAAATGGCGAAGCACTTAGAGTCCCATTCCATATTGCCCTCGGGATGGGCGCTTGTAGTACAAGAGTTGGAGCAGGAACGTCCGCCAAAGATGACACTGGCAGAGCAGTCCCTCACTGCCCATTGCATCTTTGGCGCTGCGGCGTGGATCGTCATCAACAAGCTGAGAACCCCGCAGATAACGCATGATGATGAGCCCGTACGAGAATTGGTGCACATTGCCTGTCGCTTTCTGAAATGCATTATGCAAGCGAATTTTTTCTCACCTGTCTTGATCTGGCCAACGATTATCATTGGCTTGGCGGCCTCTCAGCCTGAGGATAGGACTCTAGCGGCGCGGTATATTAATAGGCTAGCGGATGTCTCTGGACCGCGAGCCTCTGCGTCAGTAATGGGACTTTTTGCAAGAGCATGGGGGCAGGACGATACGGATTACGTTCCGGGACTCAGCCTGCTGTTCGATTCGGCGACCCTTGCCACTGTATTTATCTAACAGACGGCAGTTACAAAGTGGGCAGGATGGGCTGTCACTCACCACCCCACGCTAGTCCAGCTTGGGCTTGCCGACACACTAACTAATGAATTTATTGGAAATGCGGATCAGTACGATTAGATATGGGAAAGTGGTAATATCGAGCTTCCCCAGACAATTAAAGATATCAATGCCATATGCACATACCTTGCTAGCGGGCTAGCAGAGCAGCAGGAAGTGGCTTCTTGTGTGAAACAGCTCTTTCTATCCATGCAGAACTCGTGACCTTCACAGGCGCATTAGCTTGACAAAAGACACTACCCCGCCATTTGGCAACCCAGCTTGTTGACTTACTAAAAACACATCTTCATTGTACCGTGCATTTCTTACAACATGGAAATCGTCGTTGAAAGTCCCCAATTGGGAGCTGTTGTACAGCATCCGCCCGGGACCGTGTTATTGAATGATGGTGTGTGCTGACCATGGAGCAACTATGCTTCTTGCTCTGATGTTTGATGTAGTCACGGCCGAGCACAACACAACGATTTGGCAACCTATCCCAAGCAGTGATCCAAACGATCCACTAAATTGGTCCAGGCTGCGAAAGAATATCAACTTTGGTCTTGCCTGCCTCTATACTTTTGTCATCTACGTCGTGATTGACATTGCGACAGTCGTGTACGGCCAGGTCCACGAAGAGCTAGGCTTTTCATTCCAGCAGCTCAACCAATCCTTTGCCGTTTCCGATGCCGGAATCGCCATCGGCGGTATATTTTTCATCCCATTCGCGCTTCGATTTGGCCGACGCCCAGTATATCTATTGAGCATCCTGATTTTGGTGGGTACAACCATCTGGCAGGCTCGGATGCAGACAATCGGCGACCTGTACGGCTTTAACCTGGTATGCGGCCTGTCCGGCTCCATTGGTGAAATCATCTGCGCAATGACGATTGCAGATCTATTTTTCGTGTCCCAAAGAGGTGGAAAAACAAACTATCTCACAATTGCACTCAATGTGGGCACGTATCTTGCGCCTGTGGCCGCAGGTTTCATCGCCGAGGCGCAGGGATGGCGTTGGTGAGCAACTGCTGTTTATTTCGCCTCAAAAATCATAGAAAGCTTTCTTGGCTCTGTCAAAAGTATTTCTCTACCTTGTGAATTCTTTGCTAATACACTCCCCGTTACCGCCCATAGGATATGGTGGTGGAGCGTCATCTTGTCAGCCATTCTGTTTGTCGCCTTCGCTTTTTTCTACGAAGAGACTATTTATATTCCGTTGAACGGCAATGACGGTATTCAGTCTGGAAGTGGTGACCAAGAAAAGCCCACTGTGAAAGAGATCGAAACGGTGCTTGCTGGGCGTCCTCCGCTGCGAAACGATATCCCACTTAAATCTTACAGGCAACGATTAGCTCTTTTTACAAAAACCGGTGGCAACTTCAAAAATGTTTTTCGACACACATACCAGCCTTTCATCATCCTGGCCACTTTGCCCGGCGTCGCATTTGTAGCGATTGTCTTTGGCTCGCTGCTTACTTGGCTCGCAATTGTCATCAATGCTCAAGCCACTTACTTCACAATGCCGCCTTACAATTTTTCATCCGTCGGAGTTGGCCTTCTGAACATTCCCATCTTGATAGGCTGTGTTCTTGGTGGTTATTTCAGCGGTCAGCTATCTGACTTTTCCATCAAACGGCTTGCGAGGCGCAATGGTGGCTTATATGAGCCGGAGATGCGCCTTTGGCTCGCGTTTCCAGGAATTATAATAACGCCTGCCGGATACTTCATGTTTGGCTTGACCCTGGCCAAGGTATCTTCAACATTAGTAACACATTATTGCGCAAGCTGACAATGCTAGGGCATGTCCTGGCCAATTCCAGCGGTTGGACTAGCAATTTACGGTTTCGGAAGTACCGTTCTTGGCAATATAACGCTTCTCTATCTACTGGATTCTTATAGAGATGTGAGTTGTTTCCCTCACAATTTTGTTATACTTTCAGAAAGTTCACGGTATTAATGGCCGCCTCAGGTTATCGGAGACGCGTACGTAGCCATCACGTTCGTACGCAACGCGCTTGGCACGGTCGGAGCCGTTACTCTTACTCCTTGGATCAATGCTTTAGGGCTCTATAATATGTTTGTATGCTCGGGCTGTATCTCCATCGTCGTTTCGCTACTTGTGGTACCAATGATGATATGGGGGCGTCGAAGCCGTGAGTGGACGGCTGTGCGCTATCGCACAATGGCTAGTCGGCAGTTCGATGCACGATAGGGCCTCTCGATGGAACCCAGCTTGTGGAAGTGATCCCTGGATCTATATTTCTTGAAATTAGTGATTTGAAAACTGCAAATTGAAAATTCATGACTTTGAAAGTACATTTAGAGAACGACTCCCGAAATAAGCGGTATGCGGAGCAAGTGAAGCTAGTCCGCCTATCTACCGAAGCTCCCACATCTGGTCTGCCATTGCGATTAGGCGATTAAACAGCTCATCTCGCATGAATAATGCTGTCAAGTGGTATTGTTTCCCGTCTCTCGTTCTGATGAGAAGGCCATCCACAACTTGTTTTTGTAGCGACCATCCGACCACCACCTTATTTGGCCAAGCCAATCCTCCAACCTTCTTCAGCTGCTCAATATCAGACAAAAGAATAGACCAGGCGGGTCTCACATCATCTGCTTTTAATGACCAGCTAAGTGCAGGCGTAGTCGAAGTCTCGGTCAGGTACGCAAACCCCTTTTGTCCGTCGTATCGTGAGTCAAAGCACACTGGGCCATTCTTCGGATAGTCCGCGTTGTAATTCACAACGCCCTTCCTCTCCTTAGCATGGTGAGCTCCCGCGGCAGCTTTGGTTCGGTCCACTGCTAGGGCTGTTTTTACGCCACCTTTGACTGTACTCTTCAAAAATCCTAGCACGCCAGAACCCTTGTTGGAAGATTTGCTGGATCGATCTATACCCACCGGTGCGCTCGCGTCGTTGTTCGCAACTGAGAATTATCGTTAGAACATTACGAGGTACGATGTATATCAAGATTTTTCTCTCACCCGCCGCAGTTGTTCCATCCACCGGTTTAGCTTTCTGTCTGAGGGCCAAAACGTCTGAGCTCGGCGGCGGTGGCAGCGGAGCCTTGTTCTTCTCGCCTATACGAAGAAGTGTAATCGCAAGTTGCGCATTTGTTGGTATCCCCTTCAGTATAGAATTGCGAAGTTCTAGAAGCCGTTGCCATGCGGGATAGCTCCTGTCCAGCCACGCCTTGGCACGGGTCAGCAATGGCTGTCCGAAAAACACGAGGCCAACAATGAAGCCCAGTGTCTTGGTAAAGATGTAGGCTGTCATGTAACAAGACGCAACTCCAATAGGCAGTAGAATGGAAGCCAACTTTAGCCTAGGACGGTAAGTTGGGAATGGGGTCGTCGGGCTGAGGAGATTCCCGAAACGCTCCCATGTGTCAACAACATCGGCTAGCCCGTGCATGACCGGCCTTGCCTTTTCCCACACGGCCGCGGATACCGGTGCTTTGGTTTTACCGTGCACAATATCCGAATGCCCTTTTGTAGCGTTTGATTTGGCGTCTGACACATCTTGCGCTAACTGACCAGCGCCTGACTCTTCCGCCTTGTCGACGGTTTCGTCCAAGGTGGGATCACCGACTGTGGTGCTAAACGCTAACTACGTACCGCTCATGCGGTAAACGATTAGCAAGGATAGTCCGGGGGATAGTTTTGGGCACTCACAGATCCAATGCTGTTGACAAAGCTGTGTGCCTCCTGTTCAGCCCCTTCGCCTTGGACTGCCTCTGGAGCGCCGGTCGCCGTATCCGTGGTACCAAGCACCCCTGCTGGGGGTGTTTGGTGACCACCAGTTTTCGAGTCAATCAGTGCAATCGGCATTGGTGGAAATGCGACGTTGCGCATGTCCGGCATGAGTATCAAGATCACCAGAGAGACGACTGCCGTTGGAACTAGAATGTCCAACAACCATGAAACGGCATAAATGGCCAAAAATGCACAGGTGCGCCGGCCCTCTCTCCACGACTGCAGCCGTGCAACGTGGCCCCAAGCAGACAACACCCTAAGTACAACAGAAATGTATGCGCGCTCTAACTGAGCCCGCAATTTGTCTGGTGAGAACTCGTCCTTGTCTGCGATATTCATGTCGAGGCCGGCAAGCGGGGGCTCATCAATAGCCCGTACTTCAAACGATTGCTTGTTGAAACGACGTATAAGAGTCCACAGCTGATGATTGCGCATACCTTGAACAAGGCGCCTCGATTCATCAGTCTCATCGTCATTGTCCCATCCCAAGTCCAGCACCTCCTGGCCATCGTGATCAACGCTCAGCACACCTTGCACCTTTTCGTTGGTGGTGCTCTTATCAGCCAAAGCATGGCTCACTGTAGGCTGCACAGATTCATTTGGAATGCTTTCGGTGAATATATTTTGCGGAGAAGAGTTGTCTGTACATTCGGCATCTTCCTGCACTAAGATCGGTGCATCCATGGCTGGGCACTGTTCATCCGTCATGTTGGTGAAGGCTAAATTCGACAGTAAGGTCTTGATAGGCTTTCACTATCCGAGACGGGGAAATTGAATTATTCTACGTCTGGTATATCTACTTTTAGAATGGTATCGTCATTTGCCACAAAGTGATTCGACGTCATCGTTGATCTGCGTACGTGAAGTCATGGATGTAGCGCTCCACAGCACCACTGCCGCTTTCGGTACTTCGGGAGACACCGGGGATCCAGCGCCAGAATAAACAGTCACGAGGCGCAGAATTGGTAAAATACGGCCTAGCTGAATTTACGTCTCTCATTTTCTCTTGGGTCACTTTTTGGCCTCGATTCTCCCTTTTCCCTGATTTTCTAACACCATCCATGGCGCCAGATCCAAGCCTGCTGAATGGCTGCAGTAACTGGTCGATGGAAGCGGATGTTGCCAACCTGACACAGCTGCATGATGCTTGGTGATTGATTTCTCTTTTTCCAAGTATTTATGTATACCTAACAAGAGGAACGGGCTCATCGAAGCATTCCTCCCACTCCGTCTTACCCGACGCCCACAGCTTCTGCAGTTTCAGCCTACAGTCATGCTCCAGAGAGTATCCGGTCTCGCCGCCATGCCAAATATCAAGTAAACACTGCGCCACAAACTCTTGGTCTACCACCGCACCGTCCGCTGCGGCAACTCCAGCAACTGTCAGAGACCAAGCCAAGCCTCCCTTGAACGTAGCCTTCGACCAAGCATCCTGCAGCAGTCTCATCAACTCTGCTGTTTGAAATGTACGCAAGCTTTCATATCTACCAAGGGCGGAAACCATCGGATAAGACCGAGAAGCGGCCCACGAAGCCACTGCGGCACGAGGCAGCGTCATTATGCCATATAGGCGGATAGCCACCTGGCAAGCATGCGCGACTGCGTCCAGGACTTCGAGCCCGTTTGCCTCTTCTTCTTTGTCTTGAAGCCACTCAGCGCGATCAAATTCTTCAATTCTGTCCATGACATCGGCGACCGAGGAGTCCAGCGCGTGCGAGTCTGGCAAATCCCCACTGGCTATTTGGTATCGGAGCCGTGAAATATGAAACATGGCGAGAAATAAGTCGGTCGGGTAAGGCAACTCAGCGGCAAATTCGTAGTCATAGATGGCCGCCAAATCTTCGTCTTCAAAATCGTTGAGCGCTTGAATCTGTTGCAGGGCAGGGCACAGTGCATTCGTCTCGACGGCGATTCTACATCGGCAGAGCAATACTGTTTAGCATGTTCTGCTGCGTCGCCAATAATCACTGTAGCAGGTGTGTAATTCACTTACGGAAGAACGATCCAGAAACTGCTCGGTGCCGGCTTTGGGAGCTTCAGTACCGCCTTGGGTCCACCAAGACGCTGCACCAGTGCGAGATAGCCACGGACGTGGGCCCGCCAGGTCGTCAAGTGGCCAAGCAGATCAAGTGCCAGCAAAACAGATATCCCGTACAGAGCTCTCTCTATATTGTATGCTGGCGCGTCACCTCGAATTGAACTGTTGATTTCGCTAATATGCTGCCCCATGTGGTAGTAGTATACTTGCCAAAGCCCTGCAAATGCAGGATCTTCGCCCGGTTTCAAAATTCTTCCACGGCTCTTGGTCGCTCTCGCTATCTGACTCGTCATCACATGGCACATAAACGATGTCGAGTTGAACGTTTTCGAGTGGATTGGCGGGTCTCTGATATCGTTCATGTCATTGACTGCTTCAGGCCGAACAACAGAGTAGTCTCCATGGTCCAAACCACGTCAGCCAACCTTTCTGGGGTGCTTTTCAGCGAGCATATCAGTTCAACTTACAGTAGCGCAAACATTCCACAAAGTCCCAATTAGGAGGCCGAGACTCTATGTTGATACTGCTTCTCCAGCCTTGCTGCGAGTTGGCGGCTACCGGAGATCTAGGTCCAAAGCCGATAAGCTCGACAGTCGTGCGGGTGGGCATAACGACACCGTAGCCAGGGCATGCTCTCCCAAGTATGGCGCATCGACGATAGTTGGGCTTTGTCTCGTCACATTTCACGCGGCGATTGCTGTAATAATGTAAGTCGCTTGTTAGTCATAGGTTGATAATGGAACATAAAATAATTGCCGCTTGATAATACGGACCGACATGTAAAACAGCCTGTCCTTGTTTTTACAGCCCATCTCTTCTGGCGCGAGACACTTGTAATGGCTCGGATGGGATTCGTGACATCAACGCGCTCATTGTCAGGCATTCGATCGGCAGAGAATCGCGAGATGTTCAAAATTGTAATTTTGAAAAGGAGTAGCTCTGGGAATGTGGAAGCTTTGGGGGAGGAGCGTGGCAGCTACCGGACTACTAATAAGCGAAACTTGTACGGTAAAAAGCTGCCCGCCTCGGACACCCAGTAAGCGAATGCATGACCAGCGGAGGGGCGCAATAAAATAGCAAATCAGTCCGTCACACGTAGTTAATCCTATTCCGGTCGGTTTAACAGACCTGAACGAGTTAGATTCGGCAACTTTTTTCGGGAAAGCGAGGGAGGCCGCATGGCATAAATCCGCAAGTCTCCAAGAATAGACCAACTGAGCTCGTTTACTACACAGTTTTGGCCCCGCGCGCTGGCGAATAAAGAGGCGGGGCGGTGGGACACTAGCTTCTCAACTGATCTTGACCCCCAACTAACTAACATGCACTCGACTCGGCTGCCCGTTTCGGGCGTGACACGTCCAGGTGTATCAGGCTGCTTATTAGCGTCGAAGAGTTTTCTCACAATTATGAAAGTGGCTTGGCCGCTCAAAATCCACCAAGACCCTCGGCCTTCAGTGCCATTCCTATTACACCTTTAACCAACCCAGTTACCACCCCTGGATCGCCAGTGTACCCCGCACCAGGCTTGCCCTCTGCATCCCGCCAGACACCATCTTCCGCAACGCGGCCAAACATCTTAGTGTTCTGGTTTCGTTCGATGCCGTCTCTCCATTTCTTGCATATTTCCTGGCTATCAATCATCACATTTACTTCCTGGCTATGAAACCAGGATTGTGTGTCTTGGTTCCCGCTTCCCTGCACACCGACGCATCCGTCCGCAATGAGTAGTTTAATGTGGCAAGATCGGGATTTGAAAGAATGATGAATGGGATGATCCTGATCTTTCCCCACATAACTATGGATGTGCAGCAGCGATCGCCCTCGCCCACCGGGTGGAAGCGAGCCAACAAGTGACGTGGCCACCTGCTCGTTGGTGCCGCCCTGCCCAGGTATCATCTCGCCCAAATCGTTGTAGCCAAAGCAGGTGTATATGGTGACTGATATGCCACGCCGTAGGGCATCAACGATTTCGGGGAGGAGGGGTGCAGCATTAAGGTCTGGTGTTTGTATGAAGATGTCATTTTGGGCGTTGCGGATGAGTGACAACCATGCTTCGTTTTGCGGCACATAGCCGTTCTTGGAATCGAAGCGTCCGTATGGCGGCCTCGAAACAAGAGCCATCGGAACAGAGCCCTTAGTTTCAGTCATAATATATGGTGTCATGGCCTCATCTTCGGTGATTTCCGGCCCAGTAGGAGCAATAGGTTTCTTGCTGGCAAGGTTTAAGACGCGGTTGGCGGCTTGAATCTGGCTTTCTCCTGGTTTGGGTCGGTAACTCGTCTGGACTCTCAGAGCCTCATCACAAATTCTTTCGTCAAAGTGAAGCTGTTCTGGCGTCAGGATTCCTAGCGACCCTGTTTCACTGGCAGATGGCGCGACTGCATTCGATGACGCTTTTCCAGAATCCGTATCGCGAACCTCCGTATCGTGCGATAAGGCTTCTGTGGGCTCTGCCATCGATACTTGGTTCAATTGCTCATACCAAGTGATGATCGCCGTGTCGCGAACGGCTTCCACGATCGGTCCCTCCAAGTGGACCATCATTTCCAAATTGTCATTGTCAGCCATGTTATTACTCATAATGGCTGCAATCTTGCCATCTACCACGCAAAATTTGGAGTGCAGCGTCCCAAGCGGTATGGTATGCAGATTCATGACCTCGAGGTCCACGTAGGGAATGTCTTGGAGAGCAGGCAGCCCGACAGACTTGGCGCTGTAAGACTTGGGCTTCATCCTTTGGTGGGAGTCGGTAAGATTGCCCAGACCAGCCCGATCGTACATGAAATGCGCTTTCACGCGCTGGCCTCTCTTCTGTGCGCGCCGCGACAACTCCAACAACGCGGCGTGGACTAGCCTCTGCGCCAGCGACGGAGACCAGGCACAGGTAACAAAGAAGATTTCTCTTTCCGCAGACGCAATCAAATTAGCGCAGTGCCGAATGACATCAGCCAGCGGTGCGATGATCGTCAACGGTACGGTGCCATGAGATCCCATGAGCGGAGGGGATACTACTCCCGACAATGCGTCTGCGTCCAGGCAGCTAATGGCATCCGCGAATGCTTGCAAGAATAATGGGCTTGGCTCTGTCTGGCCCCAATTGCCGCATTTGAGCGCATCATTCTGCTCTTTCCCTGAAGCTTTTTTCCGACGTGTCTCTGGGGCGCAAGTGCGATTGCTTGAAAGTTGTCCATATAAGCGGTCAATTATAGTACTCGGCGATGATTTTGGGTCATCCAGCAGTGCCGAACTGACCGTCGTGGACTCGCCACACAAAGATATAACGTGTTTAGACACCATGTTGAGCGCTGGCGGAGATGAATTTTGATACTCAGATTGAATCGGAGCTCGTGGGCTTTTGATCAACACCTAGCCGTTGGCCGTCGGGAAATCCGGCCGGTTAAGCGGCAGCGAGCGACGTCATAGAAGAACCGCTATGGAGTTCACAACGGGCGTGGCTTGACCGTTGCAGCAGGGGTATCAAGGCGTGCCCTGTTTTCGAATTGGTCCAACTCCACGCCAATGGTAGCCTGGTCTTTGTTTCGCAGGGTGCTAATCAATTGCTGCGTTGTACTCTGAGGCTGTGCACATCTCTGCGGACGGCGCGCAACGAATGAGAACATTGAGCGCAAGTACTGGTCAATCAAGAGCTTTGCGATGTTTTGGTGTAGTGCGCTAGAGAATGTCTCGGCTCTCCCCATAGTCTCCTTTAGCACAACTTATTAATTACGATGATGTACTAGGAAGGCAAAATAAGCAGGTCGCTAAACTGGCCAGCCACAACCTGATGAAACGCAATTCATTTACCGCATCAACAACAGCCGAGTCTGCAAACACAATGGATTGTAGTCTAAAACGAAACATATCCACAAAAGTGTTTCTATTCGTACTTCAGGTGGCTCTTTTGTAAAAGGCGTTCCTGAAGCTCGCTGTAGGGTAGCCCCACCTGCTTCATAGATTCAGCCATAAGCCGGCGCACGCGGAGAATTCCCATCGTGCAATCATGGCCGTCTCAATAAACAGCCTCAGCGTCGAGCTCATCGACCTTGTCGTATCGCATCTAGATGTACGACACACAGGAGCTCTGCGACTCGCCAACCGCACCGCCAACTGCCTGATCCTGCAGACCCGCTACCTTGCCACCTTTAAAAACAGACGGGTGTGGCTTCGAGGCGACTCCCTGCAGAGATTTGAGCGGCAGACCAGCGACGCTGACCTCGTCTTTTTGCCTCAAAGTATCACGCTGCTGGGTGTTTTGCGCTATGTCATGAAAATCCCCGAAGAGCGGGAGCAGCACCAGGCGGCGCTGACGCGAGCTTTTGCGAATCTCAAGAGACGGGGACGGGCGGGGTCGCTCACCTCGCTCGTTTTGGACGTTTCGCTACCGGACGACGAGGGTATATTTCTATTGGCAGATCCGTCCGTGAAGATTAGCGACTGGCAATACGTATGGGATGTTGCCCAGCGAACGTTCACAGTGGCCATGGGCGCTCTGGGCGATGCCGGTCTCGAGGTGACACAGGAGCTGGACCTTTTCACCAAACCAAAGAGCTGTAGCCTCCGCTATGCAGATTTTATTGAGATCCCGACACAGTTCCCCAAAGTCTTGAAATCACTCGAGAGACTGAAGGAATTGAGGGTGAGCCTGTCGCTACCGACGGACGTGCCTCCAGAGCTGAGACGATTCGACTTCGTAGAGCAATTCCACGCCATCAGCCCGAAAAGCCTGCTGAAAGACCTTGCGGGTGCATTGACAGTTGTGGCACCGGCAGCTGAGGGTATATTGATGCACTGGTCGGATCTCAACAAGAGATGGCGGCCTAAATTTGACGAACCGGGGGATTGGTCTGCGCTGCCGAGCAGGAGGCTGCAAAGCTGCGGTCTACAGGGCTTCAAAGTATCCGAAGCCCAACTGTCCGCCTTTCTGAAGTACACCCGCCCTGCGTCTCTGAAGCTCGAGCGCGTGCAGATGTACCAGGGCAGCTGGGACCCCATCTTGGCGTACATTGGCAGCGAGGAGAGCGGGGTACGCTCGCTCGTGGTTGAGGACCTCACGGAAAACAACGTCCTGATACACTTCAACACTCCTGGTGAAGTGAAATTCAGCTACAAAGATGGATTCAGCTGGCCAAGCAGCCTCACCTGGGACAGAGACTCGGGAGAGCCGATTGAGCACCGCGTAGCACCGGGCAGGTTGGCGCCGTCGCCGCGGTTCTTTCGCTGGAACCGGCGCAACATAGAGACGTATAGCATCTCGCTTGATTTTGTGCGGTCGAACCACCGGGAGCTTGCTGAATACCGCGACTTGCTCGAAGAGGAGCCGGACCTGTTCTANGCTNCTAATACTTGGGGGGGTTGTCAGTCGTCCCCTGAGACCCCTGAAGGATGCAAGCATCAGAGCAAGGCGGCTGTGTATTACTACCCTACATAGTCCGGATAATCAGGATGTTGCTGCGGCGTGGTCTGATGATGACGGCGTGTCGCACCGTCGAGCGGGAGATGTGCCGCAGCCGCGTCGTACCCGGGCTTGTGCAACCGCAAGCCGCACAACATTCGGTGTAGGGCATGAGATCTGCGTGAAAAGTCTGACGGTTCGACAAAACAATATGGTATTCGCACTTGGTTGTGTAATGAAGATTTCAGGCACTCACATGAACTGCGCATGCATAACATGTAACCGTTGAGAACTTCGTTCGTGTTGTATAATATGGTGGATTTTCTTACATATTCCCTTTATCAATGCATGATTTGAAGCCCAATTCCCAATTACCACGTTGAAGACACAAAAGATCCCCCCNTCACCCCACCGTCGTCAGTCATCATGTCACCCCTCCTCTTCCAAAACATCCTCAACCAAATCCAGACCATGAACGACGTGCTCGACAGCTACAAGCCCGAGGTCGCCGCGGCGGCGGCGCTCTGCAGCTCACAGCAGCTTCGGGCCCTCGAGGACGCGCTGGGCCGGCTCTGCGAGCGCTCGTGCATGCTCAGCTTCGACGTGGTCCTGCGCATCCCCGCCGACGTGCAGTCGCGCACGGCGCTCGAGCGCGAGATGCTCGCCCGCGAGAT
This sequence comes from Lecanicillium saksenae, assembly GCA_027627215.1. Taxonomy (NCBI): domain Eukaryota; kingdom Fungi; phylum Ascomycota; class Sordariomycetes; order Hypocreales; family Cordycipitaceae; genus Corniculantispora; species Corniculantispora saksenae. The sequence goes on along the minus strand of JANAKD010000141.1, from coordinate 143 downwards.
CACGGTCAAGATGAACGAGGAGGTGCGCCCGCAGCTCGACAAGATGGCGACCAACCAGTACGCGTGCCGGGAGGTGACCGACACCCTGCGGGCCGTCTTCATGGGCCGCCTGCCCCCGGCGGTGGCGTCGGGCGAGCAGGAGG
>JANAKD010000140.1:0-33950 GCA_027627215.1 Lecanicillium saksenae | reverse complement strand
ATATACAAAATCTAATTATTTTATTGTTTTACTATAAAAGAGCAAACTTATTGTATAAACTCCTTTCAGCATGCGACGAGTGGTTAGTACCAATCCGAGATATATTCACCGTGACATGGTGATTCACGATTACTAGTAATTACTTATTCATATAGTCGAATTTCAGACTACAATCCTTTTTATTTCCTATTTTGGAGATTTGCTAGAATTCACATTTTCGCATCTCTTTGTATAGGCTTATGTGGCACGTCTATAGCCCACAATATTAAGGCCATGATGACTTGTCTTACTCCCTTTTTTCTTCCCATATTCTTGGGTCAAATGCTTTATAGTAATAAATTTAAAAATAAAGCAAGGGATTGTGTTAATTCATGGAAACCACAGTTTCACAACATCAACTGCAGACAGCCGTGCAACTCCTGTAAAATATACAAATTGTGGTAAGGTTTTTCGTGGATTATCGAATTAAACAACATACTTCACTACTGGTGTCAGAAACGGTCTAGTGATTTCAGTTCCTGCGTTGCCACATTACTCTTGAGGTGAAATGCTTACACTTTCATTTATAGACTAAATTTTTATCTAACCTATGGCATTCATCATTGACTGCAAAGACTACTTGGGTATCTAATCCTGTTCGTGACCTATGCCTTCGTCCTTCAACGTCAGTTATTGCTTAGAAGGTTGCCTACGCCTTTTCTAAGTCCCTCCAGTATGACCAAATATAATCTCTACACTTAAGGTACTACCTTCTTCTATATAACTCTAGTCTTTTGTTTTAAAATAGACCGTTTGAGTACCCTTTAAACCTAATTAAGATGAATAACACTAGTCTCTTACGTATTACCGCGACTGCTGGCACGTAATTGGTCAAGACATAATATATATATCGTCATTATCGATATATAAACAAAGTTTCATTCAATACTAATTTAATCTTTTTATTTTATTTTATCTATTATAAAATAATAAAGACTTAACACTTCTCCAAGTTGCCAGTTCAGCCGTTAGGCCATTGACCAATATTCCTCACTGCTGTACTAACTTGCATTGGGCTTTTTTCAGACCCAATGTGGTCGATCAACCTTTCAGCTTCGACTACGAGAGTTAAGGCTAGTGAAGACATAACCTTCACTACTACCTATCCCGGAAATATTTATCATCCTCTTAGAGCGGGAATCATTAATCCCTTTATTATATAAAGAATTTATCTTTACTCTAAGGTCGGCATAAAATATTATTATACTCACCTGTACACCACTTTTTAATTATACGACTATAAATAGACTTAATTAAAACGTTCGATTAGCATGTGTCAAGCACTTGGACAGTGTTCAATCAGAGCCATCACCAAACTCAACTATATTACTATTTGTTCTAATTTTTTAAAGAAAAGAAATAAACTATATTATGTTTTTATTATAGATAATACTATAATAAAGATGATATATATTACTTTTTAATTGAAAATTTTTATTTCATTTTTTTTATTTAAACTTTTTTGTATTAATTTCTACTTAGAATATTTATATTTTATAATTATATTCAATATTATTATTATATAATTTTCCCTAATTACTTTATTTTTCTTTTACTTTAAAATATGATTAATATTATTAATAATATTAATGTAAATCTAATCCATCTTTAATATAAGCTGATGCTAATACTACAAACACTTGTGCTTGGATAAAGGCTATTACTAACTCTAATCCTGAGAACATTATGATAAATGTTAATGGTATTAAACCTATTATAAAGAAGATTATTCCTGAATTCATTATATTATATACAAATCCACTTAATATACTTAATAACATATGACCTGATGTTATATTAGCACCTAATCTTAATCCTAATGATACATTTTTAGCTAAATATGATATTAATTCAATTGTTACTAATAATGGTAATAATACTAATGGACATCCTGCTGGTACTAATAAACCAAAGAATTTTAATCCATGTTCTTTAAATCCTATTATTGTAGCTGCTAAAACTATTGTGAAACTTAAAGAAAATGTTAAAGCAAAGTGACCTGTTGATGCAAAGCTATAAGGAACCATACCGATTAAATTATTTATTAAAATAAATACAAATAATGTATACATTAATGGGAAATAGATTTGACCTCTTCCAGGGTTTATTTGACTTGTAACAATATTATGTATTGTTACATATAATGATTCTTGAGCGATTGATCAGTTATTACTTACTAATTTGTTATAATTAGTACTTAATATTGATAAGCTTAATATTAATATACATCCTATTGTTAAATATAGACCTATATTTGTTAATGATAAATGTAAGTTACCACCTAATATTTCTAAATTTAAGATATCTCTTATTTCAAATTGATCTAAGGGACTTCYTATTTCTCCGAACGGGCAACCTGTGAGCGAACGCTTATTAGCACGCGCACTAGGTAGCCAGCCCCAAAACTCCGGCGCCGGTGCAGTGCGGCGAATGATGGGGGCTTTCCCCCGCTGGTGCCGGTTTGAATGAGGCAGGTAACGTTTGCGAGCGAGGGGGCGCCAGTACGTAATCGCAGGGGGTTTGTCGTGCTAAATCGTCGAGGATTGAAATGTCCCCTTTGTGCGCTGGGGGGGGAAATAGGGCCCGCTGAGTGACACGCTGATCAGGGTCTCAAGGGTATTGCTGCTTGCATGGGGGAAAATAATGGTAATAATAAGAGAGCGTGTGCTTCAGGAAGGTGGTTCGTGTCAATCCACTCTTTCTCTTTTTCGTAACACGTAACACGGTACTTTTTTTTTAGTCGAGTTGCAATAGCGTTATGATAGTATGATGGCTGAGGCTCGGATATCGTTGGGCTGTCGTTGGCCGCCACCAAAATAGGCTGTGCTGCTCGACAGGCTGCTTTGGCTGGCTGGCTGGCTGCCTCGTGTGCGTGCGCGTGTGCCTTGCAGTGGAGGAGGCGGAAACTTTTTAGTGCCTCTCTCTGCAGCGGACGTGCTGCAGCAAAACGCCAACGTTAACGCCGATGACTCTCTTCTACCTTGATCCGGCGGGCGGAATATCGCATGCCAATCAAGCTCAACAAAAAATTCCAGCTGCTCGTCGCGGGACTCTCGGTATAATCCTTCTCTGCAAAACCCGTCTCGTCATCCCCCCCTTGAATCAGGAGGGCCTTTTCTTGGCGGGTTGCTTGTGCTTGTTCCTGTGCTTTGCGCTCGAGTCGGGCGTGCGTCACGGGGAGGCCGACCGGTTTGGCAGCTGGCCAGTGAGGCGCCGTGGATGAGGTCAGTGCCTTGTAGCCTGCTGTAAGTCAGCTTGCAAGCGCCGGAAAAAAAAAAGGCAGCGATAACGAGGTAGATTTCAATCGTTGATGCTGACAAGCAATAGAAAAAGAAAAAGAAGGAAAAGGAAAAAACAAACTCCAGCTCAACTTGATCACGGCTTGTTCCAAGACTTTAACCAAACCTAAAAGTCACTGACCCCCCCCCCTCATCCTGAAGCCATGAGACCTGTCAGCAACAAAACAGCCAGGGCGGTTGTCGCAGGCTCGCAGCCACCTACTTCTGCAACTAAAATCAACTAAAAAATAATAATTAAAATAACTGCCTAAAACTCATTAATCTTTGCCCAAAACCAAGCCCACCAAGCAAGTAGGTACTAGCAGACCCCCCGCCGTCCTCCCTCTTCTCTGGCCTGGCCCCGCCTCCGCAATCACCCAAAACCTAGCGCCTGCCCAATTCGGCCGTTCTAAGCGGCGCTATCAGCAGCACCAAAATCCGCGACTTATTAACTGGTTGCTTTTAGCATTCGAGGCATATCTCTTTCACTGTTCCAGTGTTTCCTTGACCTCTTTTTTGTTTTCTCCGATAGCGGGACAGCTGGGCCGTTTCCTTATCGGGCCCCAACAACAGCAACAGCTTACAATCTACGATTGCAATCATCCGCAAAATCGATAAACTCATGATAACAAGAAACGAATAAACTGAGCGAAAACATTGCCAATGTATAGTTGCATGCACCTCGGCCGACGGCCCTGCCTTGCTGGTCGTGTGCGTCATGCCACATCCCTCACTGCCACGAAGAGCCTTGTTATCCGCAAGATCCGGCAAGCGCCTCTTTCCTTTCACACGGGTACTGCTCACATGTGCCCGCGCGCGCAACCCATTCATCATACGTCAATGTGCCCTGCTTCAAAATGAAACCGCTATGATGCCCGAAAATAGCCAGCTCACGGCTCTCTCTCTCTCTCTGTGCCAAGCCTCAAACTCTACCCGTGCTTTTTTCTTACCGCGCCGCCGCTCGCGCGGACCCTTGGATGCTGCTGCCCAATTGACTCTTATCTTTCATCCGAAAAAAACACACACACACCTACCTGCATATGCGCTCGCTGGCNAAAAARAANAAAAAAAAAAAAAAACAACCACGGAAAATAACTTGGTGTGGTTGGTGGTTGCCCGTGGTCGAGGCGGCTTATCAATCCACTCCCGTAGGAACATGCCACCGTTGTCCTTGTTCCCTTATCAGACACTCACTTCTTCAACTCGGCGCAGAAAAAATCTCGGGAACAAGAAAACTTGTAATGCATCTCAACTTTGGCTCATGCATGCCATTATTGTCTCATCCAATTCGCATCAAATGAGGTGCAATATCTACATCTTTGCTATCAATCCCGTCGGTCCCTTTCCGGTAGCCCGATGCAGTACCACTGTGCGACGCATCCTCGAGCACTCGCTCAACCTCTCACGGCGCTAGCTTAACAGTAAGGTTGTTGCCGCACGGATTAGACATGAGACTGCTTTAATCACTTCCCTTGCGGCGCAAAAAGACGCACAGTCATACCCCCCCTTCGTCCAACACACCATCTTTCCCAGCGTTTCCCTGGCCCCCGTCTGCATGCCGTAGCTGCCGCCGCCCCAGTCCGACGGCAACCCTTCTTTGGAGAGTCCAGAATCTTTGTCACTGCGTATGTGTGTGTGCTGGCTTTCTCGGCCCATCGTCTCCGCTTGGAAACTGTCGCCAGCATTGCCGGATATTACTTTTCGGCGAAAGGCTTCAATGTTCATCATCGCTCAGCAACGTCAGTTAACCCGACAGGGGGGCTCGACAGGCTCCGGCTAGCCTACCCGTCTGCTTCACTTGAGGTATTATCAAAAGCTTGTTCCCAGGTACGCCACTTTTTCAAGTTACGAGGCTTGCGTATTTTTGCCAAAAGCGTCCATTTGTCAACCTCTGGAGGGGGCTCCCCGGCAAGTCAGATTTCGGCCCAAGTGTCGTGCTTTGGAATGCGCCGGATATAATTGTACCGTCTTCTGGACCAGTCTCGACCCCTTTGGCATCAAATACCTCTTCCATGTTTCTTTTTTCCCCAGCTGCTGTCAAGACACATTGATAAGCCGATGCACAAGCCAGCCAGCCGATGACACGCGGGGGCTTGATGCATTGACACCTGATGGGCCAAATAGCGCGACGATTCGGAACGTGAACCTCCCTCATGCGTGTGTGCGCTGCAGTAGCCTCGAGTAATAATATCGCGAATGAATCATCTAATGGAATACCGCGCTCTGGGTTCCCTTGTCCCGAGACAAACCACCTCGCCTCGCCCAATGATACCTGATACCAGACAAAACCACAGCTGATTGCGCCTGCATCGCACTAACAAGGGGAGAGCCCGAGACGTGCAGTCTCATTCGCTGTCGGCAAACCACTTCAGCTGCAAGTTGACCCTCGTTTTCTCTGCGTTGCTATTCGCAGCTGCAACCGAAGGATGCATCTCGGCTTTGTTACACATCACATTACATGTCTGCCTGATTCAAATTTTTCTTGAAAAATGTCTCGCGGCTTAATCTAAACACATCCCCCTGATGCTGGTCAAATTCAGCCCATTTACAGCCTGGGAGATAAAACCGCCACTTGGCATCTCCTGCAGGATGTCGTCATCCTCGAGCCGCCTGGTTTCGTTTTCTGTTCTCGTGGGGGTGGGCTTTTGGATTTTAGTATGCCCTTGGCGTTGTTCGCTCCGTGGGGAAGCCTAACCAAAGTCGCAAGCAAAGCCAGAGATGCTTTGGCTAAAATTGATTGACTGGTTGTTAATTAGTGCGTGTGAGCCTCTCAACAGGGGCCCTGGGGCATGCAAACCACACGATCGGCGCCCCGATGGGCTGCTGATCCTGCTACTCTTCCGTCCTGGCCGACTTGCCTCCAAGGGAAGGCGGCCGCTGGGCAGTCTTTCCCTACACTGCAAAGCGCGTCCGACGTTGCAGGACATGTACGTTTAATTAAGGTTGCAAGACAGCGTTATTGCCATTTTGCAACGGCAAGAACCAATCCCCCGCCCGTACTCTTACGAATTCGCCCTCGGGCAGTTCTCGTTCCCAACTGTTGACTCGTATTCGCTGCAACAGTATTCTTTCGTCATGAGAGCCGCCAGAAAAAAAAACCCACGTCATCGTTCGAGGCCCCCTTCCTTTTACACATACCCTTGCTCGTGCGAGAACCTAGGGTCCTTTTTTCTCACAATAGTGTGCCACTTGCACGACCAGCCCTCCATCGCTCCGCGCTCTTCCCCAGAAAGGAGCATGGTAGCGTTGAGAAGCCCACGAAGCGCAACCAGTCACGATCCGACAAGACATAATGCTGACCCCGCAGACGACCTGAAAAACATGCCCACCTGATCAAAAACTCGCCCGCCAGCCCCTCCCCCACCACAACAACAAAAAGTTGGTCCCGATTCTGGGGCACAAGTTGCGTGCTGGATACGTCAAAGTACCCCATCTGACTTGCTAATGGCCGGCACTGTCGCACCTGGCTTGTCAGCGAGAGACAAAGTCATAGGAGTTTTGGTGACTTGTGCGCTATTGCCGCCCGGCTGGTGACATCCGGGGGTTGCTTTTTCTGGGGGCGGGAGGGAGCATGAGACGGCTTTAGTGTGGGGGCACTGTGGCAGGCAGCAAAACCGTGAATGAGACGGGTATCAAGCCCGCGGAAAGAGGTGATATTTTGGCGATTTGATAACGTGTAAAAGTTAGCAGGATTCTCATAAAATTAGAAAAAGTGCCGAGAAGCTCAATGCTTCGCCACGGCCAGTGTTGGGTTCTTCCAATAGGCAGCGAGCAGTGTCGGCCGCTTTAACACCCGCCCATTCGTATACGGATGATGTCGACGCTGATCCAAAACCATAATCCACACTCTGCAGGGATATGGTTCAAGTACACTCTTCACGCGACGCAGCTCACGGAGATGAGGCGACCTAGGCAGCAGGAAAATACGGCGGTCGTTAGACCCCTCTCGAACCACCTCGGGGGCCAAGACTCAGAGAGGATGTTGGGGCCGGACAGTGACAAGTACTGTCACCCTTTGCTCCAGCGTATTTTTTTCCTCCTTCGAATCTGTTGAGAGGGAACGGCAGCCATATATACCCGCACGCTTCCAGAGAGGCCTCAACGTCTGTCGGGCCGCTTTGGACTTGGTAGCAAGCCGGTGGAGCAGCCTGGTGATGACGACCTCGAGACTCTGTGGCATCTGTTTCGCTCAGCTCACTAATGCCTTGGTATATATTTTGGCACATTCATATGGCGGCACGTAACAGAGCAGACCTGTTCCAGTTGAGCGCAGGCATGCCCGCGACGATGGCATGCTGATGCGTTCGCACGACGACGTTATGTATTGCATCACATACTTCTTCACGTTTCCGCATGTCGTGCGTATTCACCTTCCCCGGCTGCGGAATTTCGCTGCTCGATGACGTATTTGTTCGAGTAGTGCAAAGTTGCGTGAATGGCGTGGAGAAACACTCACGACTACTACAGAACGTTGAGTGTGTGATGAGTCGAGTTCGCGGCTGCCTGCTGGCGTTACCCAACCTTGTCTCATCGCGCTCATCTGATGCCTCTCAAATATTCCACAAGAAATGAAGCTCTCCTTTAATTATAGACCTTCCGCCAGTCGAGGCACATCGATGAGTGAAACCAACCCACACTCACTATACGCGCTCCACTGGTCCACCTCCCCGCGATGAAAGGATGTCCGCGTCAACGCAAGGCTGCTTGCAAGATGATTTGTTTAAGCTAAAAGTTGTACCGGCTCTGAAAGAGAAGGCTGAATACATCTCAGACGAGCTAATGGCCAAGCTTGGCATCAGCTTCAAACATTTAGACGCGGTGACTGGCGATATTGAACTCGTAGAGGGCACGGCACGACTGATACCAATGGCCGCCGAAGCTATTCAGAAGCGCCTAGACGAAGGTGGCTTCAAAGAACCCACGGACAGTGAGCACACGGATATTAGGCCCTACGATGACGAAGAAAGAGAGCAGGAAGAAAAAGAAGACCCTGATTCGCGACTGACGAACGCCCTGGCCGTGCAGGGCCTTGCTGAATCATGTGCGTTCTTGTGGAAAATTCCCAAATATGCCAAATGGTGATTAGCCAAGTACGTAAACTTCAGACATCCAATGCCATTCCATTCTTATGAGTTAGTTGGAATCTCGGATGTCGCTTTTCACTGACACTGCTAACGCCATGGTGCAGCAATGATACGATATATGTGCAGAGTACTAGTAAGAAAGGGGTGCTTCTCCATCGAATGCAGCACATTTGCGAGCCCTACAGCGTGCCCGGGACACTGGATAAAGTTAGACCCTTTGTGGTCGGCTACCAAGTCGACCAGAGTCCACTTGTTGACGGCCGGCCGCTCACGAGTGAGCTCAACGCGTTGATAGTCAACGCGACCAAATATGATTTTGATCCAGCATACGCAGCTACAGGAGAATTTGTCGTGAGTTTATAGAAATCAATTGTTTAGAGTGTTGCTTGCAACTCACAGTCCGTCAAATTTTAGATGACCGTCATCACCCGGAAGCGAGCGCCAGGTGCGCATTGCACAGAGCATGGTGAATTTAGCGGAGAAGACTTTCGATATAAGCTTGTCGCGGATTTTGGATTTTGAGAATTGTATCAAAGAGAACTGGGATGATTGGAACTTGTTGATGGGGTGGTTCGCATGCTCGATGCCATCTTAGACCGCGCTCCACGCTACAATCTGCTGACCGACCATGGGCGTGGTGAATTACGACGAAGTAGAGAGTTGTTAGCTTGCTCGTAGATTGGAACAAGACTCTAAGTCAAGAAAGTATTCTATATTTTCTTACTTAAATGACGGCACGTCGACCCGCCTTTGTCTGAAGATCAATTCGCGTAGCTGTACCCGCTGACTGCATCAATGGACAGGAATCGCGATCTGCAACAGTCCCTGAATTATTTATTGCATCCAACAGCACTATCCTCTCTTGACCCAAATTTCCGTATCAATTAATTATAAACTCTTTGTAGGTAGATACAGAAAAACGGGCATTTTCTCTCATGAAGGGGGTTAATTACGACGGCGGACTTGACGGCGTTTACTCCTCCCTGGTTTGTGTTCTACAGTACTGCATTGAGGAGCTAACGCCGCCAGCTAGCCAACATAAATTAGCAGAAATTAGAATCAGATCCTGGACCACATCATCTCCGATATTTAGATGCAGATCTTCGGAGTAATGCTCTGAAGGTCTAGTATACGTAAGTCGCCCACAGCGCGAGCCAAAGCGGCCCCGTCGTCGGCCGCTTACACAGTGCAGTGGAATAGGCCAGATACGCATGAATTCGCCTCTGACTTTCTCCATGATGACAGACAGTACCAATCAAAGCAATAAAACCTACACAGGGGATGATGAGATGCGTAAGGAGCAGTCCGAAAAGAACAGGGAGACTATCTTGGCCGAAGCACCAGCCACTACGGGCTCTTCAAGCTCTGACATTGATAATGATGGCCCATCCCTTGAACAAAAGACTGTGGGAGAGATTCCAAAACCTGAAGCAGAATATCCGAAAGGAGTCGAAGCGTTCTCCATCATGGCAGCGCTGATTTTGACCATCACCCTCATTTCTCTGGACCAGGTACGGCCACCAAACCACATCCGCGAGCCTTGAACTGGGATCAAGAAATACACATGCCCTCTAACACGTGCGACTCAGACCATTGTCGCAACCGCCATTCCCAAGATCACCGACCAATTTCACAGCTTGGATGACATCTCGTGGTACGGCTCAGCCTACTTCGTAACACTCGGAGCCTTCCAGTCGACGTGGGGCAAAGTCTACAAATACTTTCCGCTGAAAATCAGCTTCTTGGTCTCCATCTTTATCTTTGAGCTAGGAAGCTTGATTGCTGCAGTTGCCCCAAACTCAACCACTCTCATCGTTGGACGTGCCGTTTCTGGCGTGGGGGCCGCGGCCATCGCGCCTGGAGTATTTACCATCTCAGCTTTCGCGGCCGAGCCTGCGAAGCGGGCTACATATGTTGGGATTATCGGTGCAACATACGGTGTTGCTGCTGTTTGCGGACCACTGATCGGTGGAGGGCTCACAAAAGCGGCATCTTGGAGATGGTACGTTGGGATGCTCTCAGTGCCGTAGCTGTACACGAGGCCGCCGCTGCCATTGCGCATCTGGCTACCTAAAGACTATTCTGACAAGCTCCCAGGTGTTTCTATATTAACCTTCCGGTCGGCGGTGTGGCGGCAGCAGTCATATTTCTCACTTTTAAAACTCCCAAGGCTTCCAAAGTTGTGCAAGCCACGTTCAAGGAGAAGCTGCTGCACATGGATCCGATCGCGACGGTGCTTACAATGGGCGCGCTGATATGCATACTCCTGGCTCTTCAATACGGAGGTGTGACTCATGCATGGAACTCTGGCATGGTAGTTGGTCTGCTAGTGGGATTTGCTATCCTCTCATTTGCGTTGGTGGCTGCGGAGATGTGGCAGGGCGAGCGCGCCATGTTGACGCCGCGCATCATGCGCCAAAGAGCTGTCTGGGCCTGTGGCATCTGGGGCTTCTTCATGACGGGCGCGTATTTCGTCACGCTCTACTATCTGCCTATTTATTTCCAGAGCATCGACAATGTCAGCCCGATTGCATCTGGCGTACGCAGCATCCCCCTCATCATTCTGTTCGGCGTCTCGACCTTCGGATCAGGCAGAGCCATCACCAAGACAGGTGTGGCAGCCCCATACATGGTGGCCGGGTCTGTTATCGTAACTATAGCTGCTGGCCTATTCTTTACGCTCGATGTTGGGACTTCCACCGGAAAATGGGTTGGCTTCCAGATCCTGGCAGGCTTCGGATACGGAATTTCGTTCCAGGTCCCGGTCATCATCGCACAAGCCTTCGCCGCGCCAACTGATATTGCCCCCACGACCGCGATAATTATTTGTGAGTTCTTTTTCATGTGGATGACCTCGTGATGATTTGATTTGCCATCGAAGCTTATCGTTTTGTGCTTTGCAGTCTATCGATCCGTTGGTGGTACACTGTCGCTCGCAGCCGCGCAATCCGGCTTCGTCAATCAGTTGGTACGCAAGCTTACCGAAACTGCACCAAATGTCGATCCCGAACTGGTTATAGACAAGGGAGCAACTGAAGTGCACCATGTATTTTCGGGAGCGGAGCTCGAAGGGGTTCTCCATGCCTACGCGTGGGGTATTAAAGTAGTGTTTGCAATCACCATTGTTGCCTGTGGTGTAACTTTACCCTTTAGCTTGTGCAACAAACGGACCAACCTCAACGCAAAAAAGAGCCAGTAGTTGATGCAATTCAATGGCTATTCATGCAATACGGGCGTTTGTGCTGTGGCAGCGAGAAGGTAGGTGCCGTGGTGTTTGCTCAAGGAGGGTTCAGCGCGGCACTATTCCAACAGATGAGGGGCAGTGAATTGTCTGTGCGGGGTAAAGAAAAGATATATAACTGAAACCAAGCAGCGCGTTTGGCAACTTATCAGAGGCAGAATGGCACAGTGGTATCAAACGTTGCCCAGGCGCAAGCTCCGGCAGCGGTTCAAGTCCAAACCCAACTTGATTCTCCCATTGTCGTCCGAACAGGGCGGCTGTGGTGTAAGCTACACAGGTTATGCTGATCTGTACGGGATCTTCATTTCCAGAGTTTCAGACACTGACATTGTCAGTCTGTTGTTACCACTTGCTAAGAGCGAGTGCGTATCTTTCTACCCAGCCGCAGCCTTCGGGGTGTTGCGAACCGCAAGCTAGCTGTTCGGTTCGTGGTTGTGTCTTTGATTTTTGCCATTTTCTTGTCGTTTTTCCTTTTCGTTTTTATTTTGGCAGCTGCCGTTTGCAGCCCGTTGTGGCGGCTGCCAGCTGCCAGCTGCCAGCTGCCAGCTGCCACCGGCGCTCGGGTCGCAGCGCGGTGTAATCTTTTGTGAGCTTTTTTTGGGAGATCCTCTTCTCCTACCTGTATAGTAGTTCAATGAATCGCTCATTTGCCCAACAAATCAGTTTCTTCCAACCGGGAAGAGTACATGATGTCTGACGCCACAGGCACTTTGTTGGCCGTGATGCTGTCTGGAGAGTATTCAGATCTGATGTTCTCCTGTCACGGCGAAGAGTTCAAAGTTCATCGAGCCGTCGTTTGCCCTCAATCTTCCGTCATTCAGGCTGCCCTGACTACGGGTTTCAAAGAAGCCGCAGATGGCACCTTGAGCATGGACGCCTTCACACCAGCGTCAGTCCGACGATTCGTGCAATTCCTCTACACCAAGAATTATGATTATGACCCAAACGAAGCCGATGCCGAGGCCTCGAACAAGATCCAAAGTGCCAAAACAAGCGTCTCCCAAGTACCTGATGCGGGGGAGGACCATGAGAATGCAAATCCAGCCGACGGCGGCAATAGAGCCGCTCACGACACTGTGCCTCTAAGCGATGAACTTTCTACGGATGCAGCGCCCCCAGCCGATGAAACAACTACGACAACGAAAGCGCTCCCAGAAGTTACCGAATCCACGGGTACGAGAGATGCCACCGCTGAAGCGAGGAAAACTGCCGACCGTCCAGAAACAAACGACCCAGTGTTCAAAACCATCCTTGCCCATACCCGCATGAACGCAATTGGAGACTACTATGATACGCCCGAGTTATCGAAGCTCGCCAACACGCGGATAAATGCACTTTTAGAGAACGCATCCCCTGATGCGCCGTGGGTGGCAGACCTTCCTGTCATTGCTGAGACGGCGCTGGAAATTGTCAACAGCGAAGGTCTGACTGAAGTGCTCACCGCAGCGATTTCCGACCACATAGGCACAATCTTAGCGGCTGGGTCTCTCGAGAACTCTCCCCTGATGACGCCTTTCTGTCTTGAACTTCTCAAGAAATGCAGCCTCGTTAACCAGCGGATTTCGGAGACGTTATCTTACAAGGTTCGGACGCTAAACGAGGTGAACACCAAGTACCAGAAGGCCGCAGATTTGGCACTACGGCAGAGAAAGGCTGCTTCCAATCTATCGACGACAAATAAATGCCGGAATAAATCTTGCATAGGGCTATTTGACTGCTATTTCGGAGATGATGGAAGCACCCTGCGATGCCGACGTTGCCATGCCAAGCATTAGTTGACCAACCAGAGATGTGCTTCTCACCGAAATACTTGTCACAACGATGTGGGGTGGACAGGGAAATAAAGATGTTGCTTTGTGGAACTTATGATGTCCCACTACTTCTGCACTTTTGTATGCCTTTCTTTTCTTTTCGTGCTTTGGCTCTGCGACATTCACGCCAAGTCTCGCTGTCTCGCGTCCAGGACAAGCCCCATGGGGTGTTTTACTCACGCAGCGATCGGCACACCAAGCCATTATGCTGTAATGTAGGATGAGGGGTAAGACTCCAGTCCTCTACGCAGCCACAGCCTAGAGAAATTGAACCATCGTTTTTTTTTTCAGCGCACTTTTGTTACGGATTACCCATGATGACCCTCCAATTTAACCTCCTCAGCTCTCCCCCAGCGACGTGCCACAAACTCAACCGTCTTCAGGCGAGATCTGCAGGCGGACATCGCCGGCCAACTGCTTTAGCTTGGCACGTTGCATTGAACTGTCTCGAAATAGCCTGGCTGTCGTTGCCTCTGACACGGCTGAGCCACTAAGAAAGCACATCCCACTTCAGCTTCTCGAAGCTTTGCGCCCGTCGTCCAGTCGTTGGGCCGCAATGCCAAAGTCGCATCGCACCCACCCATTCGCCCAAAGCATTGACCGACGAACCAAAATCGCCGCAGGTCTCTCTATCTGCGCAGTTCGAGGCCTCTCAAAGATGGCCCGCCTGGTGGAGGGGGTCCCTCCTCGAGAGTGGCGGAGCTGCCCGCATTACCCTATCACCAGCGCCATCTCAACCCTGTGCCGTCAGCACCAACTCCACACAGCGCACCAGGTTAGTGCCGAATCGCCGCCATCGTGCGTTGCGGATCTCGACGACCTGCTGAAAAGGGTAGTGGCCACCGCCCCTGTGATGAGCATCCAGGGGCCGCATCCGCTTAAACCGGCACTGGGTTGGCGTTCGTCATATCACTAGCGAAAGCGCACATGCTTTTCATTCTTCAGCTCGGTCTGCGTCCGCTGAGGCTGGGCCCTCGAGTTATATAAAAAGACAGTCATGTCCATCAGGGTTGTCCCGTCTCGTCGCTGAGCTGTGCGATTGTGCCAAGACGCTATCTCGATCCGCAGCCCCGATACAGCCAGCATTTCCGCAGCGCAGTAGTGCAACACACTGTCTCTCCACACGGAAGCCATGGTGTCTTTTTATCACACCGCCGTCGTCGCGGCCACTGCGTTCCAGGGTGCGCAGGCTTGGGGTGTCTTAGGCCATGCCACAGTTGCGTATATTGCGCAAAACTACCTGACCAATGAGACCGCTGCTTGGTGAGCAATATGCTTATTTTTTTTTTTGGAACAAAGGAAGCCTGTATGCTGATCATGATTGTACAGGGCTCAAGGGGTTCTTGGAGACAATTCCGACTCGTATCTCGCCAGCATCGCTTCCTGGGCGGATCAGTACCGCACCACCAAGGCTGGCAAGTGGTCCGCACCGCTGCACTTCATCGATGCAGAAGACAACCCGCCCTCGTCGTGCAACGTGGACTATGAGCGTGATTGCGGCAGCAAGGGCTGCTCCATCTCCGCAATTGCCAACTACACGCAGCGGGTCGGCGACGGTCGCCTGAGCAAGGCCAACGTCAACGAGGCGCTCAAGTTTCTCGTCCACTTTCTCGGCGATGTCACTCAGCCCCTCCACGATGAGGCGTACGAGGTCGGTGGCAACGACATCAAAGTTACTTTCGATGGCTACCCCGATAACCTTCACGCTGACTGGGACACATACATCCCCCAGAAGAAGGTTGGCGGTTCTAAGCTGACCGATGCCCAGTCCTGGGCGAACGCACTCGTCGGAGAGATTGAGTCGGGAAGCCTCAAAGGCCAGGCTGCCAGCTGGATCGCGGGCGACGATGTCACCAACCCCATTAAATCTGCCACTACATGGGCTTCGGATGCCAACGCCTACGTATGCACTGTTGTCATGCCCAAGGGCGCTGATGCCTTGCAGCAGGGTGACCTGTACCCCGACTACTACAACTCGGTCATTGGCACAGTAGAGCTGCAGATCGCCAAGGGCGGGTACCGCCTTGGAAACTGGCTCAACAAGATTTACAGCACCAAAATTGCCAAGCGTAGCGCTGATTCCCCCCTCCCTGATCTGTCTGGTCGCGACCTTCTCCCCGCTGACCGCCCGCTCAGTCGCGCCAAGCTGGCAAGAGAGGCAATGGGTGAATCCTGCTGCACTCACCTGCACTGAAACGTAAATATTGATGTATATAGATTGTCCATATAAAAGCAATGATTTAAGAGAGATATTATGGTGCTGTCTTTGTAATTATCTTGCAATGTGTACTGTGGAATCTTGCCGCTTATTCTCTGTCGAACGGAATATCCTCCAGCAGCTCTAGCGCCCCCTCACGGCCAACAGTGATGCCAACATCGCCAATTGTCTTAGTCTTGAAACCTGCCTCGCAGTAGCAGAAATAATACTAAAATTTTGTCAGTCGAAAAGTTAATTAAGTGACGCAGTAGTGAAATAACTTACATTCCACTTCCTCTTGAAAATCTCCAGGTCAGCCTCAGTCATGCGTGGATGCTCCTTGCGCAGCGCCGGAGCAATCATCGAGTCAAAGTTGGCAAGGAAGTTATCCTTCCAACATTGCAATGTCTTGACATATTGACCACCAAAAGACAGAATTTCTTCAACCACAAGCTTGCCCTTCGACCCAGCGCTGATGCTGGAGACCAGGCCGCTCACTGTAGGAAGATGACCACCGGGGAAAATGTATTTTTGGATGAAATCCTCTCCCCTGACATACTCATCATATCGCGCCTCGGGAATTGTGATGCACTGGAAATAACCAACACCGTCATCTTTGAGATAGCGATCCATGCAGGCAAAGTAGGTATCGAGAAACTTGTGGCCAACGTGCTCAATCATCTCAATGCTGACAATTTTGTCAAATTTGGTCTTGAGAGACTTGACTTCGCGATAGTCGCCGAGGAAGACTTGGATTTGGCCAGAGAGCTTTGCATCTGCAATTAAGCCTTCAACGAGTCTCTTCTGTGCCAGGCTAGGAGTCACAGTCGTCACACGGCAACCTGTCGACTTGGCAGCGAGGATTGCAAAACTGCCCCAGCCGGTACCGACTTCAAGAACATGGTCCGTGGACTTGATGCGCGCCGATGAAATTGCATACTGCAGCTTGCGCATCTGCGCCGCCTCGAGACTCTCGTGTTTTGAGCGATGATCCGTAGTTGGCAGCCAAAGTGCAGCGGAATATGTCATGTCCGGGCTCAAGAAGGCCGAAAACATGTCATTACCCAGTGAATAGTGCGCAATAGCATTCAGTTTGGCAGCCGAGATGTTGTTGGCGCTCTTGAAGGCGGCGCGCATAATAGCGCTGAAGAAGCCAACAAGTCGCCAGCTTGCGAAGCTGCTCTTTTTGGACGCGTTCTGAACGAAGAACTCAAACACTGCAGTAAGGTTCGGAGTTGAAATCTCATGTAGCATGTAGCTCTGAGAGAATCCAATATCTCCAAACAGCAACGCGCGTATCCAGAAAAAGTCATCATGGACCACCAAGACGGCAGGTGCTTGGAAATGATGGGCTTTTGGATTTCCAAATATGCCTATCTCTGCTCCATAGGAGTTTTGGATGCGAAGAAGGCCAGAAGTAAATGTTGCGAGCCGGCCAAGAACCAGGGAACGGGCCGCGCTGCGGAGGACAGTCTGAAAAGCCAGACTCCAACGGCGTAAACTGTTCACAAATGCAGATATAAGGGTCATGGTGTCAATTGTAAAAATGCTTTGGATGATGAGACAAAATTAGCAGAAGCAAAGGTGACGGGAATAAAAGGGTTGATGCAGCCTTGACTCATCGCCCGTAGGCGTCCTTTTAACGTTGCAACGAGGCCACAGGAAGTGCAGAACCAGTGATTCGGTGAACAGGCTCAATTGAGAACAATCACATACATGGCTTAAGCCACACAGTAGACGGTGTGGAATGTTGTGAGGTGTCAGACACGCGAAGAGTTGTCCCCAGTCACTGTGGATGAAGGGTCGTGGTCGGGTGCGCCCGCAACATCTTTCTGCCCAACCATCACCATCATGCGGGTGCGCGTGGAGAATCGTTCTCAGACAAGCAAACAAACTAAAAGAAGAGGGGTCTTGCACTAAAATATTTCCGATATGGCGTTGCGGGTGCGCTGATTGATGGCTACACGTCTGGGATTTAGACGTATGCATGTTTCAGGTCAAAGACGACCCGTCAAGCTACACAGCATGCTCCCCGCGGGGCGAGACGGAATGGAATTTGCCAAAACCACAAATAGGGAATTTGTGATACACAGTGTGGGTAGCACAAGATGGGGATGTTTGTGGTCAGTGTTGGCAAACTAGTAGAGACGCGGTGTGTTATACAGACTAGCGGTGGCTTGGAGCCTTATCCCGAGGAGTGCGATTGCTTTGTGAAGGGGGGAAGAGGAAAGACGGAGCAAATTGTCCATTTGGGGAAATTAGCGCAGAAAAGAAGCTATATATCAATGAAAGGGACGCCAGTGAAGGTGGGATTCAGGACAAAGTCTCACGTAAAACTTGCAACAACATGACTGTCGTTGCTCTTGTCTTTGTTGCCACTACGCTGGCTTACTATGCACTGCGTGCAGCCTTTTATTTTTATCAGCGAGCGGGGAAGATCCGATCGCATCTCACCAATGATGAAGTGCGGAAATACCCCCATCTTGACCCCTTCTGGGGCCTTGATTTATCCCTGGACATGTGGCGAGACTTCAGCCGCGGCCGGCTCGCCGAGGGCATGCGTCTCCGGCATGCACGCTGCGGTGCAACATTCAAGGCCCGTGAGCTCTTTGGCGCCGAGTGCATCTACACCATTGACCCCGAAAATATACGGGCAGTCACGACCGGCCAGTTTTCGCAGTTTCAAAAGTCGTCGTGGGTCGACGAAGCCTCCAAGCACATTGGCAACGGCGTGCTAATGAACGAGGACGATGCATGGCGCCGCTCCCGAGCGCTCCTGAAACCAGTATTTTCCAAGACGACCCTGGACGAACTGGCCCTGGTTGAGCCGCACGTCAGAAAAATGATTGACGTCATCCAGAGCCGGGATGGGGAAGCGTTTGACTTTTTGGAGCTGGCTACTCGATTCTCCCTGGACGTCGTGACAGAGTTTCTGTTTGACGGTTCGGTTGAGAGCTTGTCCAACACAGAGGCCAACATCGAGGGCAGGGATTTCCTTGCTCTGGTGAAAGCATTTGAACCAGCATGTGGCCTATTCATCGCTGTTGGTGCACTCGCTTGGTTCAAGTTGGCATTCTCTTACAAGAAGCTCCTCAACGTCGTGGGCGGGATGAAAGCCTTCTTCAAGCAGCGGCTTGATCTCCTTCGGGAGAAGCAGAGGTATGTACAAGGCCGTCGCAAGAGTAGCACTTCTCTTTTCCGCATGCTGGAACAAGAGGGTCTCTCTGTTGATGACATGCAGGCGGAGCTTCAAAACATTTTCTTTGCTAGCTTTGACACAACCACGGCGCTCTTGGCCAACTTGATCCATGTTCTTGCTCAACGCCCAGATATCCAAAAACGGCTTCGGCACGAGATTGCCGCATTGCAAGGTACCCCGCCCACAAAGCAAGACATTTCGGCCATGCCATATCTACGGTGTGTATTGTATGAAGGTATGTCACAGTATTTGCCGCTCTACATTGGTCCACGCTAACACTTGTGCCTTACAAAGGGCTCCGCCTCTACACGCCTGTCGCTTCTCATTCTAGACAAGCTGCAGTCGATACTACACTTCCCAGAGGTGGCGGGCCGGACGGCCAATCACCGATTGCTGTACGCGCCGGCACGTCTGTAGTCTGGAGTGTGTACGCTCTCAACCGTAATCCGTTGCACTACGGCGATGACTGGGCCGAGTTCCGCCCGGAGCGCTGGGAGAGCTTGCGACCGCTTGCCACATCGGCGCACTTCATGCCTTTCGGGTCGGGACCACGATCTTGCATTGGTCAGCAAATGGCACAGATGGAAATTTCGTACGTGCTGGTACGACTTCTACAGGCCTTTGAAACGCTGGACAGTAGGGACGAGCGCCCGTTCCGGGAGGCAGAAGCCGTCTCCTTCTACAGCGCGCATGGAACTATGGTGGGAATGTCATGATGACGGGAATATAATATAGGTTTAACAAACATATAGTCATTTATCGTTGCTACTCTATTCATTAGCTATGTTTCGCCCGATAATATCTATTTTAGCTACTCTATGAAACTTTTATTTATGTTGTCCAACGGCCCTCATTCTCGCCCCGAAGTTCCACAAAATAATCGGCGCAGGAGCGGCCAAAACAAGGAACGCGAATCCCAAAATGCTGTTTCCCCAGCCGTAACCTATGTTCTGATATAGCGACGGGGCGAAAATTGGAAACGCAAAACCAGTGACGCTGCGCAGGAATTGCGATGCCGCTGAAGCTGACGCGACGTGACCAAGGTAGGACTCGGTGACATAGGCTTGCATGGCCTGTGTGTTGAGAATGATTCCGCAGCCAAATATCGCAATACCGATGTCAGGGCCGATCCAGTGCATCCGGTACTCGGCAGTCCAACCATAGATGAAAATTCCAGTGAGCACCAGTACAGCACCGGGAACCATCAGCGGCACGCGATATTCGGGTGCAGTTTTGACACCACCTGCACGCTGCTTTAGGTGCGCCCATATTTTGTCCATGGCTCGACTGCCGACTTGAGATGCAATTGTGTAGCCAATCACCAGCGCGATGTAATGCAGCCCACTGACCAGCTTTGTTTGGCCGTATCGATCAATCCAAAGAGTCGCAAAGGTTGAGAGAACAATGTACAAAATGCCGAAATTATACGCCAGAAGGACGCCCATGAATTGAATGGTAGGATGCGTAAATAGCATCCGAATTGGGCGCGTCAAGGATACGCCAAGCCTGGAGACAAGCGTCTGATGGCTTGAATCGGTATAATACGCTAGCCCGGTCTCTTTGCGCAGTTTCTTCGCTTTGCGCTCCAGCAGAATCACTTTCGAGGTTTCGGGTAGAAGGAATAGACCGGCAACGACGAGCAGTCCATCGTAAATAGATAGTATATAAAAGATCCATCGCCAATGAATTGTCTGCGCGACAGCTCCGCCAATGATTGGCCCCAACGCCGGTCCCAGAAGAGGCAGGAAAGTCGAGATTGCGTACGACTTGCCACGTTGATCAGATGTCCAGATATCTGCCAGGACGGGACTCGTTACGGCGAACTCAGCGCTGGCTCCGATGCCAGACATGATGCGGCAGAGAATGAGCACCGCAGGCGATTGGCTGAATCCGGCGGCCGTGTTCCAGGCTATGTAGTAGCATGCGCAAATAATCCAGACGGGTCTTCTTCCAAAGACCTCTGTACAAGGGGCTAGCACCATGGGGCCGAAGGCAAAGGCTAGTACATAAATGGAGAGAAAGATTTGTGCATGCTTCAGGTCGGTGTTGAAGTCGTGTGCGATGTCGCCTAGGGCCGGGGCCAACATGGCGCCGGACATGAGTGTGACCAGCCCGCCGAAGGATAGAAGGACAGTTATAGCCCATTTTCGCGGTTGATTCCAATTATATGGATCTTCGGGGTCGTCATTGCCATTCCAGGTCACCTGTTGCTGTCTATTAGCATCCCAAATCTCCGCGTGTCGGGGCCTTCACGTACCAGCAAAGGGTCAACTTCAGTCGCGTCATTCCGATCAAGTAGATCTGCCGAGGTCCTAGCCGAGGAAGAGTAGATGGACGGTTCAATATCAGCCACAACCGATTGGGCGTCCACACTAAGGGCAGCCATGTTTGCTTGTAAAAATAAAAACTGAGACTGGATGGCCAATTGTCTAAGCCAGGGTACACCGCGTGGCCAACACCAGACACAACGCAATAAGACAGGAATGGAGCAGTGTTGGAAGGGGCGAGTATGAAATAAATAAAGTGGCTCAATTCGGAATTAATTATCGAGTTATATTATAGATTCGGGTTAAAATTTGTTGGTAGAACCAGGATGCAGGGTAGTTCAAAGCTCGGCTACAGTGCAAATATTATTTGCACTGTAGCCGACGCTAGCTTGCTAGCTAGATGCACAGTGCGACCGCTCGTCGGACTCCGAAGCTCGGCGCGACGCGACAATTCCTGAATGCAACAAGTGCGCGGCGCAGACCCGGCTCTCATTCTGGTTAATGAGTCTCGGAATTAACTCGCATGCTGCAAGTACATCCGCAAGATAGCTGAAATACAAGCTGAAAATCTCGGCAATATGCGAGCTGCGTTGTATTCATGTACACAAGAGACACGGCACTATGGCCCTGGAGGACGCAGCCAGTCAAAGGTGTCCATGAGTTCGAAATTAAAATCGGGCTGTTCGCCGAGGTTCCAAATAGGAAACGTCGGCACAACTGGCTGCACGACGGGATTGAGGCACTGATCCAGTACCCGTTGAATAATACCTCTACAGTTTGCGCATAGCTTCGCGTTCGGTGCAGAGGGCCGCACCCAATCGAAAAATCCAATCAGCAGACTTAGCTGCTGAATGATGGTGGAGCGACTGATGTTGGGATCTCTGCTGTGCTCCCCTTCACCCAAGGCCTCTTGGCACATAATACCTGCTGCCGGAGCGCCATAGGAGAGCATCTGTGACGCGTCGTCAGTAAGACCCCAGAGGCTGTAATAAAAAGGTGACTCACAAGCCACTCAAGATTCCGGCGTATCATGGCATCGGCAAATTGATCCTTATGGATCCAGAAGTGGAGAGTCAATGTTGAGAGAGTAAGACTTGTTTCCAGCAAGTTGTCTCTGATACCATATCCGCCGCGTATCAGCAGTCTATCAATGAAGAATATGTTTTGTAGATGCTCAAGATGCGTGATAATTTTCATATACAGAGATTGTGTGTCATGAACCGGATCTTCTAAGTCCTGAGGATCATATCTCAGGCTTGTGGGAAACTCGGAGACCAAAGTGTACTCGCGATCCTTGAGGTCCCTGCTCCCGTTGTTAGCCACTGCTGCATTGCTCTGGAGGTTGCATATATATACATACATTAGATATTCCAGGCTTGGATTGCGCCTATTGTTCAGAGTGGCCTCGATTAGCTCGTCACGGATCATAGCCATCATGCAGCGGGCTCTGGCCACGGTTGCGGGGTAGAGACCTCCATCGGTATTCCAGCCACGCTCGTCTAAATTGTTGATCGCGCGTTCAAGCACATCAGAGCCGGCAATAAGATCCTCATCCCGGAGATCAAGCGGCAGTGGTACTGCGAAGTAGCGATGGCTGAGGAGAGGCGGGCGGCCGGTGAGCATGACACCAAGTTTATCGAAGACAAACAGCGCACAAGCTAATCGTCTGTTATTTTCAGACCATGCCGATGGTTTGTATGATGTGGTAACATCCGGTGCATGCAGGTTCAGATAGATGATGTAATTGACCGCCACACCGTGCGATTCCCAGATTGGAAGTCCTAAAAGTTATTCGCGAATGAACAATGCTGTACGTAGTTTGGGAAATCATGGTTCTTACCAAATTCGCCATCGATAACAGAAATTAATATTGATCGTCGACGGTATAAGTCGGCTAGTAGGTCGCTTTCCTCCGTAAAGTGGCGCGTGAGGCGTATGCAGCTCTCAAGATACGTTTTGGCTGCATGACCCGACGTGTTGTTATGCGATCGGATCAATTTCCTAGGTACCAACGCGTCTAAAATATCCGAAATGCATTCCATATGAGTCCAGAGTAGCCCGATGGATTCCCACCTGGTATTTGCACCCACGAATGAATCCAACCATGACTCCCAGTTTGGGTACGGGCCGCGCATCGGTTTTGCAGTGTTGTTGGATATGAGCTGGGCGACTCGTGCCAGGGTTTCTTCCTCGGTACGCGACGTGGACTTTGCCAATACAGTTTGAAGCCACCGTGCTATGCGATGAGCTGCGAGATGGAGCCAACCTTTAGCCTGGAACTCCCCCTCGAGATAAACCATTTGCGCATCCCTTTGTCCGGGAAGCGCCCGCAGAACCGAGAGGCAAGTCTCGCGAATTGGAGGCGGAAGTTGAGCGAAGAAAATTTGTCGATTTGGGATAGGCGATTGAAGAGGTGATACATGCTCAAGCAGATTATTGTGCGATGCTGATGATAGGCTAGGCTGTGTCTCCTCTAGAGAAGAGGTGTAGCCAAGACGCATGCGCTTAGACTGACGCGGGGTCGGTGCATCAGATTGCTCACCATCAAGGGGAGGTAGCAGATCATCGCTGGACTTGATTTTGCGACTGACATTGGCCGAGTAAGTGCATTCATTTGCCCTGTTCTTAGCCCGACAGCGAGAACAAGCAGGGCGCGCGTGATCGCAGGCTACCTTGCGGGCGCGACAAGGATCGCAGGCGGCTTGGCTTCCGTTGGGTCGGAGCTGTTGCGACACTCTAAAGCCGGGGGGATTGGGCATTGCTACTCATCCAGCACGCGGACCTGGATATCAGCTTTCTTTTGAAACGAATTCTGCGGAAATGCTCGGCGTGGCCTGCTTGCCGACAGCTGCGATGGCAGAGGAAAGCCTTCGGCGCCTCAGTGGGTCAGTACCACCACCTGCTGATGAGGCTCAGCTCGGAGTACCGACCTTGTGCTACCAACATCCGCGCGCTAAACTGGGAATCGAGAGATCATCACAAAAGTCAATTAAAATATAGACCACGAGCAGCCGAGTAATATGGTGAAACTTATACAAGGAAAAATCCAAGAAAAAAAGTCAAGAGTCGCAATTCATTCACAGGCTTTGAAGAGGGGATATGGTAATACTTGAAGAATCTGTATATTAAAGAAAGTATGTAGTTGATAGAATTCTTTCCAGGGACTGGTAAATGTGTGGCTAAAGTTTCTCCAGTCCTCATATTTATGCCTTGCGCTTCAGATCGCCCTTGAGACTTGTCTCCTTCAGCGTGCTACTAGGATTGCAGGTGATTAACGGAGCGAATACAGGCCAGACACGACCGCTTTTAGTCGACAACATAAGCGGTAGCAGCATCAGCATCGGAACGCTTATCCACGACATATGCGGTAGCAGCGTCGGCATCAGAGCGCTTGTCAACGACGTAGGCAGTAGCAGCGTCGGCGTCGGAACGCTTGTCGACGATATAAACAGTGGCAGCATCAGCATCAGAGCGCTTATCCACGACGTAGGCAGTAGCAGCGTCGGCGTCGGAACGCTTGTCGACGATATAAACAGTGGCRGCATCAGCATCACCACCACTCGCCGGGACATGATCACCACCCACCGATGGATCAGCCTGCGCCGCCGCCGCCGGATCCATCACCCGCGCCAGATACGGGTCACTCACACCATTAGTGCATTTGAAGAGCATTCATACATGAGCGTTTACGAATTTGAAGAAGAGCAGGATAATTGAACGGTGCCGATACAGGGTTGGTCGCGAAGATTTGGGTGCATGGTGTCAGCGAGCATTAGAAAGGGCGATTAATGAACGTATATGATGTTTTAATAAAATAACTCATGAAATTTCTAGATCCAATTTGTATCCAAACTGCGGAGCATTGGTGAATGTGGTGGCGTCTTGTCACTCGAGTCGTGATTTATAATGCGGGCAACCTCAGGTTTACCGCAATCGCGCGACATATAAGCCGATCGTGTGCGGTTCCAATAACAGCGGGAATTCACTCTCACGCACACGCATCAGTCTATATTTCAGAAGTTCCATAAAATTAAAATCATTATGAACTCGAGCAATATTTCCTCCATCATCAAGCGCCCTCTACCCAATGCGGTCACGTACGACCTTACCAGTCGCGACTGTGTCACCATAACGCTACCACCACAGTCCACCTGGACCAGCGGCCTGCACTGGCACCAGGACCACGAAGAGTACCTCAAAGTGGTGCAAGGTAGCATCCATGTCGTCCTGGGCGATGAGGAATTTATAGTCAGCGCGACGGCGGCACATCAGCCTGAGATCAAGGTGCCGCGGTATGCTTGGCACAGCTGGCGGCGCGCAGAGGCAGACGGCGACGAGGTCATCGTGGTTGAGCGCACAGATCCTGTCGACTTGAAGAAGGCAGTGTTTTTCTGGAATCTGAACGGTGTCATCTTGGACGCGCCGGCTCTCGACGCCAGGCTGAGCATGCTGCCGTCGCGACTGAGAGCTCTGGTGATGGACTTTTGGATCACGTTGAGCCTCTTTGTCATATTTCACCACCTAGACAATTTTCCGGTTTTTGTGAATGTGCCTGCATTGTTGGATCGATTTCTGCCCAGTCTGAAAACTTGGCACGCAGCGTCGCGGGCAGGGAAATGGCTGGATTGGGCTGTCACACGGGCTTCACTATGGCTGGCAGCCTGCCTTGGTCGCATTTTGGGTGTGACGCCAGTTCAGAGACGATACACACCAGCGTCCATATATGAGCGCTGGCGCAATCAAGATAAATTGGCTTGAATGGTTTATTATCTTATCTATAATCATAGCTTAAAATCCGCATTCGTCCTCTCCCACCCAGCAGTCGACTCTTCCATAGCGGCCACCCGCTCCGTCAGTTGTACCTTGAGCTGCTTATTCTTCTCCGTGCACAGCTCGTACATGGTCGACAGATTAAACAGAAGCGTGTGCGACGAGTAGCCCTTTTCGACCAGCTCCTCCAAGATGTCCCGCCCCTCCACTATGCGGCCCAAGTACAGCAGGCAGATGGCAGCGTTCACGCTCACCATTTCGTCGTCGAGCTCCGCGCGCAGGGCCTGCCACTTGGCGAGCGCCCAGGAGCCGAGAGCCTGGGAAAAGAGGAAGGCGTTGGGGTTGTTGGGGAGCAGGTAGCCGGTGATGATCTGGATGAGGGCGCCGAGGCCGAGGTTGGTGCCGGTGGTGGCGGAGAGGAAGGACAGCGGGACGGCGAAGACGAGGTTGATGCCGATGAGCAGGAAGATAAGCCAGACAGGGATACCAAGCGGGTAGATCTCAATCCAGACGATGGAGAGCGCAATAGTGCCGACGAGGATGACGAGGAACCACCAGTCAGGCACCTCCTTATACTTGCGCATCTCACGGTTATGCACGTCCATTGCGTCCTCGTAGTTGCCCTTGCCGTAGCGGAGGCCGCGGTAGAAGTCGACGTAGGCCTTGGACATGGTCTTCCACTGGTTGAACATGATGTAGAAGAAGTAGACGGGGTAAAAGGCAAAGTTGGCGCCGACGGTCAGGACGTAGCCGGCCGAGTAGAAGGGCAGCGAGTAGGCCTGCAGCTTTTCGTTGTCGAGCTTGTTGTTGACGACGACCTTTTTCACGTCAAAGATGGTGCCGTCGTTGGCGAACGCGGCGGCCGAGTTGATGGGCAGGTACGCCGTGTTGTACATGTTGCTGTAGTAGATGGCCAGGATGATGAGGCCGCCGAGGATGGCGCTGATGTACATGGTGCACGTCGCGAAGAAGGGCTGCGAGAGCGCCGCGTACGACGACGTCGCCACGTTCCAGTCAAACGTGGTAATGGGATTGAAGAGGCCGAGACCCAGGCGAGAGCCCGTCAGGATGGCCAGCGTCAGGTTCTCGGGCGCGATCCAGGTCATCCAGTTGAAAGTGGAGAGGGCCTGAAAGAGGTACCCCGGGATCCAGTAGTAGAAGAACATGCCGACGGCGCACACGAAAAAGAAGCGGTAGCGGGATATTGTCCAGCCATTGATGTTTTCCTTCGGTTCCGGCTTGGTCAGGGCCCTATTCATGGCAATTATGGGCAGCAGGGTCGGCCACAGCGCCTTGACTGGGTAGACGGAGAAGCGGCGCAGGTACCCCGCGAAGCCCATCCCCATCAGTTGGATGAAGAGCGTCAGCAACAGCTGGTAGCCAAAGTTGACAAAGTCCAGGCCGTAAAAAACGGGCGAACGCTGCACCAAGATCATCGTATAGGCGTTAGTTGAGTAAATCGCGATATTATACGTGATTGTGCTAAACATTTGTTCTTTAAATGTCCAAGGGCCAGGGTTGAGCGAGTGTCGCGTCCCGAAGAGCGTGAAGCCCCAGTCGGGGAGCACCTTTTCGAGGAACTTGGCGCAGGGGAAGAGCAAGATTTGGATAACAGCGCTACCAAGGCCTATAACAGTGATTAGCAGAGCTGCAGGAAATTAAAAAAGCCAAGCCAATTAAATCAATTGAGCTTTGAAATGCTTTTGGGCACTTACCAATACCGGGGAAACGACTGTTGAAGAAGGTCGCCATGAACGTTCCGATAATCGCCCAGCCGATACCCAAAAAGTACGCGCGAATCGTCTCCACGGGCACGTCTGGCTCGTCAACGGGGCTCGCGACGGCGCGCACGCCGGGGTACGGCGACGAGTACTTCATCATGACGGCGTCGATGCGCAGGTCGCGCTCGTACCACTCGCCGTAGGCCTTGGGGCCGTCGAGGCACTTGCGCATGCGCTCGCGCATGTCGGCGGGGAAGTTCCAGTCGTCAGAGTGAAACTCGAGCGACTCCTGGATGATGGCGAGGGCCTCGTCCTCGGACATGTGGTTGATCTTGTCGCGGATGTAGTCAGCCTCGCCGTTGNGGMGAGGCGTGCGCTCGGAAGCGCCACGGTTGGCGGGTTTGATGTTATCCATGACTTGATCCTTTGGTGTGTTTGCCGTCGTCGTCGAGATGTGTGTGTAGCGTGTGTGCGTGTGTGGTCGGGAAAAAGAAGGGAAGAAAAGCTGGTTGAAAGTAGACGAAGGGACTGGGGGTTACGAGCTGGTTTGAAGCTAGTGGTCTTCTTAGCTCCGGCTGCAGCGGGTTGCTTTTCGGGTGTTTGTGGTGGTATCGACTTTTTCCCAAAAGAGGTTCCGAAAGCTTGGGTTGGTGGCTTGGTTCTCGGTGAGTGATTTGACGAGCTGGAAAAGGTGTAATGGTGAATCCCTTGATGTCGCAGTCAGCAAAGTGAGGATGATGGATGCCGCGTTTGCCGTGGAGATGTGCAATCTACGCACCAGTGATGTCAACAGAATAGACGTATCTCCAAGCGATGAATAAAGCTTGACGGAAGCGAAATCTTAAAAAAGCAAAAAAGTCGGGATGAAAAAGAATCAAGACAAGGAGAGAATAAGAATTAGAATTGGTTCCGGGCTTGGGGGCAGGAGAGGCGTTTTACTTTTCTAGCGGGACGACGTATGCGATGGATGGATGCGGTCGGTCGGGAATGGGGGAGAGACATGCTGCGCTGCTGCTGCTGAGAGACAAAGCTTGGTTCCCTCTCTGGATGGAGAACCAGGGCAGGGGACAGCTCGTTACCAGGAGTGGCCTAGCGCCGCCCAGCAAGTTTTGGAGGCGCAGGCTGCGTGCAAAAGCTTTGCTTTTCAGCCCCCGAATGCTTCTCTCTGCGTGTGTCTGCCAGCTGGGTTTTGTCCATTTTTTTTTTAAATAAGGTAAATTCTCCTGTCATTCTGACCCGCTGGTTATCCCTTGTTCTGTGACGCTGCGGGTACTCTACCGCCTCAAAGTTGTACCTTATTTGAACCAGGTCAGCCCATTTGCCAACAAGGCTTTTCCATGCCATAATTAATAACGTTATAGCAATCCTATTTCAAGTGAATAACCGCCCGCTGCAAATTCTTTTTCCACTAATTCCACACGTCCGCCAAGAAAACACGCACATGCAGCCCTGCCCAGAGCCAGGCCCAGGCCCCCATCCTCCCAGCTGTCCCTCTGTGGCGCACCTTGTTTCGGCTCTCCACTGTAGCTTGTACACTGTCCCAGGCTCTTGGGAGGCCTCCTCCTCCTCCTCATCCTCACTCAACAATTCCTCCCTCTCGTCGCCGTCGTGTCGCAGCAGTGATCAACCACAAGCCACAATTCTGAATCAGTACCAACGTCCATCACAAGCCACCCTCGCACTCGTCAACTTCTCCTCATCAATTCTGCTTTGCTGTTGCTACAGCCTCGTACGCCAAGCAACAAGGCATTTGTGCGACCTTGGCATTTTACCACTCTATTTGGACCCTGCGTACTCTGTATTCTGCCTCGCTATGCTTGACTCGCTCTCAACCCTCGTACCTACCATCATCTCAACCCAAATATCTCATCATCTTGCCACTGCTTTTTCCATCGCATCGTCATTTTCATAACCCGTCGGCATTCATCGTCACCGCTTCTGCTCTCATGCGACTAGCAAGGGTAGCTCCGATGCAGCTAAAAATTGCACCGCCTCCCCCGCAATCGCCAACTAGATCTAGGCTCGTTTGGGAAGCTCGCCTCGCCTGCACCAAGACACGCCTCATGCACCATCTAACTACGCTGTAGTCGCCAGTCTCATGAATCAAGTATCAATCTTGTACTATTCTAAGCCTGTCTATTAACCACAGTTTCGCCAGTATTAACGCATGCATGCAATGAAAATCACAATCCACCCAATTTACTTTTAATTATTTACCCTGTGCCCCTCCCTCTCCCACGGTCACCTCACATTATAAACCACCAAGAGCTGCCAAGACTGTTAGCATCCATTCATCTCACATCATGCTCCTCGAAAAGAAAAACCTTACCAGCAGAATATGCCAACAGCCACGTCAACGAAATACCCCCGTCCAGCCACTTGCTGTCAAACTTCTTCCCGCTCAGCACCTCAAACGCCTCCCGAGGCGCTATCGTCGCGTAGTTGCCCAGCAGAATAGACTTCCAGCCGTTGTCAATGTCTTCCGCCCGCCCGTTGCTGAAAAATGCGTCCCACTCCTCCTGCACAAATTTCGAGCCCCGTGCCACCGTAGTCACTGGCAGGATCGGAATCATGTGGATGCCTTGGATCGACTCAATCTCGTTTCCAAAAAANCGTCGTGTGGTCCACCTTGTTCTCGAACAAGATGCCCGCCACCTTGTTCCCGATGAACTTTTCCGGCTGGATCTTGTTGTCCTTTTGGTACAAAAAGTAGTTTTGCAGGCTTCGCTTCATGACGGCGAGCTGCAGGTTCGAGCTGCTTCATTGTTAGAAATCATTCCCTTGTGCTCTGCCAGACTCTTCCATTCACGTACCGAGCTTCAAGAGGAGCATTCTTTGTCACTTGCCCCCACATCTTCAACCCATACGCGTGCATCATGTCTTCCGAGGTCGACTCCTGGTTTTTGCCGTCCAGCGACGCAAAAAGACCAGTAGCCCAGCTGTGTCCGTGGTACCAGTCAAACGACCGCCACACCGGAAAGATGCTGTCCTTGGTGCTCGGGTTCGACGTGTCTCGCGCCAGCATGTTGACATAATCCTTGTTCTTTGGGATCCAGCTCTTGTCCAAATGTCCAATCACGGCTGCCGCCAGGATGTGGTAGCCGTAGTGAAAGTGGTGATCGTTGTAATACGTGTTGCCATAATCCTCAAGCGCTTGACCCGTGACATAGGCACCCGAAGACACAACGCCGCCCCATGCCGTTTCATGCACAAGAGGGTACTGCTGCTTGTTGTCCGCAAATTTGGCAAAGGCCACTTTGAGCTGCCCCAGACCGGTCTGCGCAAGCTTCGCATCTCCGAGCATGTCGTTGATGACATAGAGCAAGAACGCAAACTTGGCCAGCGCCTTGCCGCTCCAGTACATCGAGTTAAGATCTGTTGCGGCAATCATATCTTGCAATATTTCTTTCGAGGCAGCGGCGTTGATGGTTTGCTTCACTTCCTTTGACAATATGTTTAGTCGGCCCTTTTCAGCGTGGTAAGGGTCAAATCCAAGCTCAATAGGCATAGCCGGTTCAACCATTGTCCATTTGCTGCCCTGAACCAGAACAGCTTTGCCCTTGGTCGTTGTGAGAAGCGAGCCTCCTTTAGCTTGTCTCTGTGATGTCTCCTTGTCGAAGGATTGAGCATGATGGGGCAAGGCAAACATCAAAAGCTCGCCATCGGTATGGCCACCGCGCCCAAAGTCAAAGTTGTAGCTTCCAGTGACACCATCCACGCGTCCAGACAGTTCCACAGTCTTGGCGTAGATACCTGCGCTTTTATCCAGAAGCTCGCCTTCTTCGCCTGCATCACTAGTCGTGGCCTCCTTCACAACTTGAACAACCCCGTAGAACGGCTTCGCTGACGTAGCCACTCCATTATTGAGGACTTGCAAGTCAAGGTCGTCTCCCTTTGTCTTGTAGCCATAGACTCGCCACGTCGTGCCGTCTTCCAGAAGGAAAGTGTACTTTGTGACGTCCTTCTTGGGCTTCTGGGTGGACCGAGTCACGTTTCGGAAAAACACTCCAGTCTGTATAAGGGGCGTCGCTCCATTGTACTCGGCGGTAATGTAAGCCATGCCTTGAACAAGAGGGAATGAAACCAGTGGTTCCGATGATGCCTTGGAGCTCAGGTGGGCCCTCACCGAAAATGAAGTCATACTGTCCAAGGTCAATTTGGTTCCTTCGCCGAGCTCTCTCGCTGAAATAATCAACGATTGAATCCCAATAGGATTGATAAAGTAAGACGCGGCCACGTCGAACTTGGGAGGCCCATATTGGCGCTGCTTCTCCTCAATGTGCGAGCAGGCAATGCCATAGCTGCCACTAACACCAGTGCCGTCGACCCATGACACTGAGTACGGGAACGTGTAAACAGGGTCTCTCTGGTTTCCAAGGAAAAGGTTGGAGTAGAACTTGTTGGTTTGGAGAGCTCCCTTGCTCTGGATACCGGTGCGAGGAACTGGATGGTCAGGTCGCGACGTGAACTGACGGGGGAGGGGCTTGATGTCGATTGGGACCGAAAAGATGTCTCCGATCTCCATGTCTGTAGAGTTCCACTTCTTTCTGATCGGGTCAATGTCTGTAGGCTGGGTTTGGTTACGGCCCGAGTCAGGACTGGTCGTGTTGGGATAGGGGAACGGTGCCACGGTGCTGGTAGACTGGGTGGATGAGAATGTCGGCAATGTCGAGTGCGTGGGGATAGACCCGGTCAACAGGGGGTTGGTCGTCGGTTGTCCAAGTTCGCCCAAGTCCGTATTCACGACGCCTGAAGTCTGAGGTTCAACACTTGTGAGTGTCGGCAGCGAAAAGATGGTAGCTGTGTCGGTTGTGATGGTCTCAACCGAGACCGTATTTGATGTGTTGTAGACGACAGTAGACGGCACAGGCGATATAGTGCGCAAACTGGTGCTCGAGCCCACAAACTTTTCCTTGTCTGTGAATGCCGTGTAAGTAGGTGCGGAGCAGTCTTCCGACACTGTAATCTCAACCACAGTGACGGTCTCGGTGACTGTCGAACGAGTTGCTTCTTGTGTAAGTGATGAATCAAGCGTGTTCGAGTCTTGTGCTGGGCGCTCTTGTCGTTGCTGAACCAGTTTTCCTTCCGATGACTCTCGGCTGTTGGAAAGGACAGACCCTTTCACTAATGTCAGCGCTTGGCCACCCACCAGCAACGTAGAGAAATGCATGGTTGCGTCTTTGCCTCTGTCACCAGGCAATAATTTGATTTCGAGGGCAACCAAAGAAAAAGAAGTACGAGTAAAAATGCAATGATGAGAAATTTCACATTTTAAAAAAAAAACGAAGAAGATTGAATTCAAAGAAATAGCAGGCGACTTCGCCATTTTTAACGAGCGCTCGCTCGTCGGTATGCTACGAGCCTCTCGTGGCATCCCATGAATAGATCACCATTCCAGTCAGAGGCAGACGTGCATGTCTCAGAATGGCCGCCTCGAGCTGTTGAGCCGCCCACTACCCACCCACACCCCAGCCCACGGAACAAAGCTCCCAAGAATGCGGGCAGCACATAGTCCAAAGGGAAAGAAAAGTAATAGAATACCACGTCACTTACGATTGTGCTTTATTCGAGGTTGGGGGGCCAAGCGCGCCACGGGCCAAAAACGGTCGGCGCAACGGAAGAATCGTGGTGGCGTTTGGCTTCGCGGCACGGTGAGGTATGAGACACAAGAGAAAAAAAGCCCTTGGTTGCGATGGAAACGAAACTTTGTTTTGTAAAATGGTCTTTTACACGTAGGCGTTCTTAGGATCGGTTATGGGATTGTGTTGCGTTATAGGTTTGCAGACATCAGAATTGATTGTCTGGAGGAATGGCTGCTGATGTTGGGTCGAGGCTACGCTAGCGAGCGAGCGAGCGAGAAGTTGCCGCACCTTCCCAGTGACCACGACCCAGCATCTCATTTCCTATGTCTATTATTGAGATGAGGAGCAGCAATTTGTAGAAAAGAAGATGCCCAATCCCGCTAATTCTA
Source organism: Lecanicillium saksenae (assembly GCA_027627215.1). Classification (NCBI taxonomy): domain Eukaryota; kingdom Fungi; phylum Ascomycota; class Sordariomycetes; order Hypocreales; family Cordycipitaceae; genus Corniculantispora; species Corniculantispora saksenae. Next base: position 372 of record JANAKD010000140.1, on the reverse strand, counting down.
GTGTCGCAGGATAAATGCCAACATTAAAGAATATACCACCATGGCAATGTATACCGAGTTTCCCTGCTTCACGGTCACTGCCGACGTTCATGGTTGCGCTTGTTAGAGTGCTTATAGTCTTCAATTCACACCTGATAATATATCCAACAGGGTATCTTGCGCCAGCTCCCAACAAATCCACCCAACATGGCGCCATTCCAGTAATGAAAAATATCGAATACAATACACCGCTCACAACCCAAGAGCGCTGTACTTGCCCTTGGCGCTGGCCAGAATCTCAGCGACGTCCGTCTCGTCTCCTCCCGACCTGCTGCGCTTCTCCTCCCCTCCATCCTCGGTTCTGCCTCGTCCGCGCGGCGCCTTCTTCGCCCT
>JANAKD010000014.1:0-77550 GCA_027627215.1 Lecanicillium saksenae | reverse complement strand
CCTCCCGGCCGCCACGAACCTCTTCACTGCTTCCGCCCCCGCGAGCCCTGCAACAGTCACCATTCGAGGGCATCAAGCTCGCAGAAAGCACCGAGGCTGCACCGGCGCCCGACCGCCACTGGCAGCAGCATACCAGCGCTGCGGCACACACGGACCCGCCCGAGCTTAATACATCCCCGGAGAGCGACTCTTGGGACGCTCACCGTGCGAAGCGTAATCAACTTCATCAGCGACCTGGACAGACCCCACAAGACGGACCCGAGAGCACCTACTCGCAGAACCCCTCGACCCTGTCACAACCACACGCTGACAACTCCCAAACGAGAGCGACGGAGCTCGCCCGTCGTACAGACCAACAGTCGCAGTCGTCGTCGCAGTCTGCTTCTGGCGCTCCGCTCTTCGTGCCTCTTCCGCCACTCGAGCTGCTTCCGCCACTCGATAGGAACCTTGGCGAGTCCCTGGCTTCACTCGCGGAAAAGCCACAGATAGGGCCCTTGCCATCCACCAGCCAAATGCCCCAGGACCACCCACGCGACGGTCAGCCTTCGCGGGGCCATGGTCGCCACCGAAGCTCGAAAGGGAGCAACGATGCCGACAAGGGAAAGGCGGCTAAACCGCCATCGCAAAAAGCTATGCTTTCGCGCGCGCTGCAAAAGGCCAACACGGCTGTCCAGCTTGACAGTGCGCAGAATCTCGAGGGAGCGCGCATGGCGTACTCAGAAGCATGCGAACTCCTGCAACAGGTGCTGAGAAGAACCTCTGGCGACGAAGACAAGCGGAAGCTGGAGGCCATCGTAAGTACTGCCAATCTACGACATCAAGAAGAGGTAATCTAACACCACGACAGCGCCAAACATATGCCAGCCGAATAGAAGAACTAGATCAAATAGGCCCGGGACAGGATCAAGATGCCGCGTCGAAGGCACTCCCTGCCAGGCCCGGTAGCGGCGAATACGGTTCACGGCGGACACAACATCAATACGCCACAGCGTCTAACACGTCCTCCGATGCGAGTAAAATCGCCGAGGGTTCAAATATTAATCGAAATTTGCCACGCCGCCCAGACTCACCGCCGTCATATCCCCCGCAACACGATCATGATCAACCACCACCCAATATCAGAGCCACAGAATGGCATCGAACCGCATCAAATGGCCAGCAGGGCATGTTGCAATCCTCATTCTCCAAGTCCAGCTCTCGTCCCAACCACACACCCACGGGCTCTCAGGAGCCGGCTCTCGACCTGCCGCCGCCACTGAACTCTGGCCGTGCGACTTCGCCTCTAAAAAGCCCCTCATCCCGCTATTCCACCCATAACCAAAAGCAGAGCCACTCTAGTCGAACGGGTTCTAAGGACAGAGCTGGACATGCGCGAGACGGTAGTCAAAATTCTTGGCTTGATGGAATTGGCGAATCTGGGGGCTCCACAACATCATCAATTCACTCCAGGACTTCGTCGCAAGGATTTCGAAGAAAGCATCTCCGGGGCGTAAGTGGCAATACTGAGGTTGAGTTTGATACTGCCCTCGATGCTGCGATTGAAGCTGCCTACGATGACGGATATGAGCCAATGGGGGCAGATGATCCGAGAGAACGAGACGAGGGCGACGAAGCTGTGGCAAGGGTTTTGAGGAAAGTCGAGATTGCACGCGAACGAGTTCGCCGGACGGAGCAGGAAACACTCTCCCTATCTAACGGCACAGACATGGCTGAGTTGCTCTCTCCAAGGCAATACAAGCCCCCAAATGCTCCAAATGGCTTCTATGATGACAACTCTTCAGATGATGAGGAGCGCATGCTGGAAGAAATGGCGCGCGATTACGACATTGGCGACTTCACCATGAGCGAGGCAGTTCCAATCATAGTGACTCGTGATGAGGAGCGACGACCTTCGACCCGTCCTAGTGAGACAGCACCGGAACCAAAACAACAGGCGGAACCCGTACGGCCTCTAATGGAGAAGAAGTCCATCTCAAACATTATCAAGGGTCTTGGCCCCAGCCTACCGCCCCCAAATACCTCACTGCCCGAGCTTCCGCCACCACGTGGGACCTCGCCAATGCAGAGTGTTAGGAACCGCCGACTATCTGGCCAGAACCCGAAGCAGTTGAAGATTGATACTACAAAACCGAGTCCTAGTCCACTGGCCATTCATTCCCACTCAGAGCAACCTAAGTCTACCCGAGAGCAAGAGAACGAACGGCCAGCTACGGCGACTGGACGCCTTCGTACCGTCTCTCATGCACGCTCAACTCCATCGATAGACATTACCCCCTCTGACCCGTCCATTCGTGCATCCCCAGGAGGGCCCCGAATCCCTCAAGACCCAGAAGAGGCTGTCACAGGCAGACCAACTTCGCCAACTGCCGCTAATGCGAACAAACTGCGAAAGAACTTTTCTTCCTCCAGTTTACGCAGCATGAAGAGCAGAAATATGTCTTTATCCAACCTTGAAGATCCATCAGACATGTCTCCTAGTACACCCTCAAGCAACCAGTTTGGTGGTTCAAGGACCCCTGCGGTGCCTACTATTCCTACACCAATGAGTTCCGAGTTCCGAGACAATATGGACTCTTCATCAACAGGTGCTCGCCTTTTCGACGATCATTTTCATCAGCCCACGAGCCCCGGATCGGCGGACAATGCGCATCCGGATGCTCCGGTGCCATTGGAGCCCTGTCCTCACGACTTTATGCTCCGTCCCTTCTGGCTTATGAGATGCATTTTCCAGACATTGGTTCACCCCCGGGGTGGCTATGTCAGTACCAAACTATTTGTCCCCCGTGATGTCTGGAAGGTCAAGGGCGTCAAGTTGAAGAACATCGATGACAAGATTGCCAATTGCGACCTCCTCACTGCAGCCTTGCTCAAGCTTGCACAGGTGGACACGTGCGATGCAGACGCGGTATTAGAGGAAATGCAGTCGCTCGAGGGCATCTTGGAGCAGGTGCAGGCATCACTAACTCGCAAGCTTGGAAACGAAGTTGGTGTTCAGGGTTCAGGCTCGCTCTTCAAAGAAGCAGGCGGCGATGGAGATAGTGCTTCCGGCGTCCCACGCTCTGGTAGCGTCTCAAACAAGCCATCATTTTCGTGGCGGCGACTAAGGTCAAAAAGCTCAGGCGTTGCACTCGGTGGTGCATACAACAGCAGCAGGACTGCAGTTGGCGAGGGAGGTAAGGGAGATACTAGCATGCCTAGCTTGCCCATGATTGCGCAACCGACAAGCCGCCCACCTAGGCGCGATCTTGCCCAAGCACAGTTCATCGGACCGAATGCGAACTACATGAGCTCGCTGGCGCGCCTGTTTGACGCCGCCCAAGCGGTTGGTGAGTATTTTTGCACTTTCAGTTCCCATTTGGCCTGCCTTCGGATCGGCTAACATGTTATAGACCAGATCGCTCGTCAAGTCGACGATCCTGGACTTCGTCATGCGGATAAGACACAAGTTGGACTCGAACTCTGTACACGCCACGCTGCCGAGTTTTTTGGTTTCTACATCTGCCGATTTGCGCTGGCTGATCTTGGCTTGTTATTAGAAAAATTTATCAAAAGAGGGAGCGAATGGGTCCTTGCATAAATAGCACTCGAAATCTGCGTCAAATACATGGCGTTTTATGATGACCACTCTACACAGTTGTCGCTGTGACATGTAACTCGCACAGTAAGAGTGCGATGATTTGGTACATCGAAGTAAAAACGAACTGCAGTGAAATCTGAACTGTGCCAAATTTTCTTTGAGAAATGCAATTTGACTGGTAAACACGAAATATGTAACTGGCCATTGTGTGTCTGGTCAACGGTGGATTTGATTCTGCAGGGTCCAGCGTGACGTCGGACCTCTGGCCAGCTGCCTCCGACGCGACGCCGGCCGCAAAAAAGTTAGACCTCACAAGCGCACATCAACACACCTACGCCCACACGCGACAGAACATCAGAGTGACACTGCATTCCCTGTACCCAATGCCAGAGACAAGAACCTCTACATGAACCTGGTTGGGAAGGCAGCGCGAGCTTGGACTCGACAATGCCTCGCTCCTCACCCCATTGTCCCAAGCACACGAGCTGTCCAGCGCTCCTGGGTAGCGCAGCAACGGTGCTTTGCTTCGCAGACGAAACCAACACCAGCGCAGCTCGAGGCACGCATGACGGCAATCCCCATTGAGCGATATCGAAATTTTTGCATAGTTGCGCATATCGACCATGGCAAAAGTACACTCAGCGACCGACTTCTCGAACATACAGGCACTATTTCGGCGAGCGACGCGAACAAGCAAATTCTGGTATGTCCAGCGGCTCAGTTCCCGACCGAGAAGCAAAAAAAATGTCGAGGCCAAAAACTTACAAGGGCAGGATAAACTCGACGTCGAACGGGAGCGTGGAATCACAGTGAAGGCGCAGACATGTACAATGCTGTACAACTACAAAGGCGAGGACTACTTGTTGCATTTGGTCGATACGCCGGGCCATGTCGATTTTCGAGCAGAGGTCACACGATCCTATGCGAGTTGCGGTGGCGCTATTCTGTTAGTAGATGCCAGTCAAGGCATCCAGGCGCAGACAGTCTCGAATTTTCATCTGGCCTTTGCCCAAGACCTGGCGCTGTTGCCCGTCATCAATAAGATCGATATGCCGTCCGCTGACGTTCCTTCTGTTCTGAAGCAGATCGAAGAGAGCTTTGAGTTGGATACCAATGAAGCTGTGCTCGTCAGCGCAAAGACAGGCAAAGGGATTGACACGGTGCTCCCGGCAGTTATCGAGAAGATACCTCATCCGCGAGGAGATCGCAATAAGCCTCTGAAGATGCTGCTGGTTGACTCTTGGTACGACAACTTTCGCGGCGTTGTTTTGCTCGTGAGAATATTTGACGGCACGATCCGGGCTGGGGACAGCGTAGCCTCGCTGGGTACTGGCATGAGGTATACCGTCGGCCAAGTCGGTGTCCAGTATCCTGATGCAACACCGCAAAAAGTCCTGAGCGCAGGGCAGGTCGGCTACGTATATTTCAACCCTGGGATGAAGCAACTCAAAGACGCGAAGCTTGGAGACACCTTTACGGCAGTAGGGAGTGAGGATGTTGTCGAGCCATGTCCAGGCTTTGAGGAACCCAAGCCCATGGTTTTTGTCGCTGCCTTCCCTACAGACCAGGGGGACTACAGCAGACTCGCAGACAGTATCAATCAACTCGTACTCAACGACCGTAGCGTTACTCTGCAGAAGGATCACTCCGAAGCTCTGGGGGCCGGTTGGCGTCTTGGCTTTCTCGGGAGCTTACACTGCTCCGTTTTCCAGGATCGTCTCAAACAAGAGCACGGCCGAAGCATCATTATAACGGAACCAACGGTGCCAACCAAGATTATTTGGAGCAATGGCAAGGAGGAAGTTGTGCAAAACCCTGCGCTTTTCCCTGATACCTCTCATCCTCATGTGAAAAGCGCGCAACTGCTGGAACCGTAAGTATGTACCAAGACATGGTGAGCTGCCAGGCTAACGGGGAGTTTGCCACAGCTTTGTCAAAGCAACGATAACGGTACCGGAGGAGTATCTAGGGCGTGTGATTGAGCTTTGCGAAGCCAACCGGGGGCAGCAAAAAAGCATCGAGTTCTTCAATAAAGATCAGGTCATTCTGATATATGATATCCCAGCAGCGCAGCTTGTGGAGGATCTGTTTGGCAAGCTGAAAGGCTCAAGGTATGCATGTTGTACATGGCCATTGCGGAACCCACTAGTCACCTAACGCTGAGCAGTAAAGGATACGCCACGCTTGATTATGAAGAGGGTGGCTGGCGCGAAAGTAAACTATCCAAGGTGCAATTACTTGTGAACAAGCAACCTGTTGATGCTATATGCAAGGTTGTCCACGCGTCGCAGGTAGACCGTGTGGGAAGGCAGTGGGTAACGAAGTTCAAGGAGCATGTTGACAGACAAATGTTTGGTAAGTCACGCTGGCTGACAACGGCCTGGATACAAACTAACCAAAGGACTATCAACAGAGGTCGTCATCCAGGCAATAGCTGGCAATAAGATTATTGCTCGCGAGACTATCAAGCCATTCCGCAAAGATGTCCTAGCTAAACTACATGCTAGCGATATCACCAGAAGAAGAAAGTTGCTTGAGAAGCAGAAGGACGGTAGAAAGCGACTACGTGCGGTTGGCAATGTGGTGATAGACCAAGCAGCTTTCCAGAACTTTTTGGCGAAATAATTGTACACTAAAAATGTATGTATATATTAAAGGCGTGTAATACTATTTGTCCTGATTTTGTAAATATTCGTTTCTGTCTCTAGTCTTTATTTTAACTGAGGTTTTTTTTTTGCTGCTAGCAATTCTGTGCTGGCTATGGTCCTGAATAACAAATATTTATTTATTTATTCTATTCATTTATTTGGCACAAATCGCGGGTTGAAAACTGCTCTTTCTTGCCCACATGTTTATTTTGAAGGTAGGTGGTTAAATTCCGCCCCGGTGTTTATTCGTCGCGCCTTTGTTTTTTTTTTTTTCGGCGCTCGGATTGTCACATCGCTGCGATTAAAAAGAAGAAAAAAGCTTCAAGTGAGCGGAAAGCAAAATAAATATCAGCGTTGCTCATGAAAATAAAATATGAGATCACAATTCTGTATTTACAAGCACATTTGTTTTTTTTTTCTTCTGTATGTGATCTGGCTGGGCTGTTTTTTTTTTTTTTGCGATCATGAATATTGCCCATCAGGGCAGACTCCCTTTTTACGCCCAAATATATCGAGGTGACCGACAAAATATACAGGAGCATAATAAATAGTTTGGCGAAATGCGTTGCTTGTGTCGCTTGGACGTGTTCGATTTAGGATGGTGAAGTTGCTTAGAGTAACGAGCGACTGTGACCAACAAGCATTCTTGGCGGCGGGCCATAGCTTGGATGGGCATCGCGACATGTTTGGTCTTAGTGCTGCTGTTGTGGCAATAATGTGGGCGAGACTGCAAGCGAAACCGTTTGCAATAGGCTGATCATTATGGAGATGAGCGAGTACGGACATATACCCAGAGAATCTCATTCTTGCTATAACAAACTTGCTACCGTCGCCTCGTGTAGTTCTGTGGTACTCAACGCAATTAATACCGCCAATGCAGGCCAGATATCTCCAAGTTAACCCCCGATATCACGCTCGGCTCTCGCCTCACCAGTGGGCCCGCTCTGCCTCAGTGCTGGCTGTTAGAGGCATGCGGTGGGGCAAGTACCCCTCGAAGTACCCTGAGACAAGGTGCTCTATGAGGTACAAAGAAGCATGTACCTCCAGGCATGTGAAGCAGGAGGGGCGAGGTACCGACACCGGCTTAGGCTTGGTTGGTAAGTGACAACACGCGGGCTTCGCGGATCGATTGTACTGCAATTCACTCAGCACTGCTAGCTTCTTTACATTAATCATTCGACAGATTTGGTTCTCAGAACCAGATAACACACCATTATCCATTTTATAATGGGATCATCAAGACTCTTCCGAGCGATCCGCTTCCCTTATCCTGAGCCTTTTCAAGGCATGGGTTTTTGGGGGGAGCAGACATCGACATTGAACTGGTGCGAAGAGGTAGCTGGGATCCAATTGCAATCATGTCGTTGTGTTTTCGTCTAATGCCTTGCAGGATTACATCTTGACATACTACTGTGCTGAGCTCTGTAATGTGAGTTTCTGGGGTCGATTTGGGAAGGTAGCATCGCTAATACGCTAGAGACCCTAACCAACTTGGCTTTCTTATACCTGGGGATCAAAGGCGTGCGCAACTGCCTCCGGCATTCTCATGATCATGTGTTCTTGATTGCATTTGGTGGATACATGCTTGTTGGCTTGGGATCCATCGCTTTTCATGCGTCACTAAAATGTAAGCACTCTCCGTTTGCCAAAAGCACCTTCTTGGCGTCGCCCAAGCTGTTACTTAATATCTCGTAGATTCGATGCAACTCTGGGATGAGCTTTCTATGATATATACGACTTGTCTCATGATGTTTGCTAGTTTTTCTTACACCCGCTCAGCCCTTTTTTCTACGATTTTTGGCCTCTGCTTGCTTGGTGTCTCTGCGTTTATCTCGGTGGGCATCTTTCTACAGCACAGCTCTGCCGCTTGACACTGTTAACCATTAGATCTAGGTATATTATCATTTGACCAAGGACCCGGAATTTCATCAAACAGCATACGGTATACTTACTGCAGTTGTGATATTCCACGGCATGTGGGTTATGGAGAGCCGCCTGCGCCCTGCACTTAGAGCCCGCCATGACAATGGTGGCGATAAGATCCTATGTACAATGTGGGCAATGGTCGCGACTGGTTTGTCACTGTTCATCGGCCCTATATTGCTTCTATTCAACTTACTCGTGGCTGTTTAGGTCTCTCTGTCTTCTTGTGTGGATTTCTTGTTTGGAACCTGGACAACATGTACTGCAGCAAGATTCGCAGCTGGCGTCGTTACATCGGGCTACCCTGGGCCGTGCTGCTGGAGGGCCACGGGTGGTGGCATCTTATGACTGGTCTCGGTAAATCCGCTCTTGGCTCCCTTTTCTTTCGTTTTCTCGGTTGCTAACTAAAATCGAAGGAGGTAATCTGGCCGCTCTTTGTTCATTCTACACAGAGGCTGACGTTAGTATACAGCATACTATTACATCGTCTGGGGTATATGGATCCGTCGATGTTCGGCAGCAGATGACGTTAAGTATGAGCTTCGCTGGCCAACCATGCTAACTTCTCTTCCCGAGGTTCGCCGGACTCGATGTTCTGCCCGTGGTGATAAAAAGTTCCAGTGATCGTTGTCGTGTGTGTTATACTGGTGTCTGCTGGGTTGTGGTGTCGTTCGTAGCACGACGAGAACATTGCCCTGGACGCAAGCTGGAAAGCCTGACAGGTTACAGGCATGGACTATCAGAAAATGGGCGAGATATTGGAAATAGATAACCCTGTGAGGACAGCAAGACAAAACTGAAACACAGACCAGCCAGAAAAGGAAAGAGAAACCCGAAATAAAACGGCCAACGCAAAACAGAAACCAGAAATGTACACAGTGACCAAAGTCGTTTGCTTAAGCTATAGTGTAGGGTAAGCGAGTTGCGCGCCTACACCCCACCTTTGGCTCAAAGTGGGAAGCTTCGTAGCTACCATCAGGGAGTCTTCCTAACCAGCATCAAGTTGTCCAGCAAACCAACATGTCCATCTCAAACGAAGCCCTACAAAAGGTACAAAAAGCGCATAAATACAAACGAAAATTACTGACAGGTGAGATAGCTTGCTCGCGAGATCGAGGCGCAGGCCGCGTCGGCGCAGCAACAGATCGGTATCGCACGGACGCAAATAGCCGGCAAGCAAAGAGAGCAGCGTCTGGTAAAGCTCACGCTGAGCGAACTGAGCGGCCTACCGATGGACACAATTGTTTACGAAGGCGTGGGAAAGATGTAGGGTTGCCCAAGTTGGTCATGACAATCCCGCAACCTGCTAACTGTTGCACATAGGTTTGCCGCCCTACCCGTCACGGAGATGACGCAAAAACTCGAAGACCAGACGAAAGACTTGGACGGCGAAGTTGAAAAACTTGGAAAACGGCTAGTCTATCTCGAAACGACACACAAGAACAGCCGCGAACATATCGAGCAGATGCTACGGAAAGCCTGATGAAGCGGCAGACCATGCTGAAAGATCGACAGGACAACTGCCAGCCTCCTCTCGGTTCATACGGGCCAGCGCCGAAAGCTAGTAGGCGCATGACGGAGGGAATCGAAATAAAATAAAATATACAAGAGCCAAAAGTCCCTAAATAGAACATAATGAAGGCAGCTTCGTCCACAGTCACTGTCTAAGCTCTCTCCTCCACCCAAACCCGTGGTGCCATGCGTCTGGAGTTGGCCGTGCGTGCAGCCATAGATAATTTATTTTTAGGAGGCGCGCACAGCCCCTGCATATAGAAGGATAGCACCCTGCCGCAAGCCATTTGCACATGAGACAGGATTAAGCGCTGCAATTAGCTAGAGTTCACTGGCTAGTCCAATGCTCGCCCTGCCAATATCACAGGTAAAATGGGACCCCTCCAACCGCTGTGACGGGCCGTCAAGTGGGATGGTGTGGCCGTAGCGGCAGCGGCCGCGTCCCACCATTGACATGGGCGTAGAAACCTTGCGAGTTATATCATGACAACAATGCAAGCTGGCATGCCACTAAGCGCTGAGCAAATCCGCACCTCATTTTCCGAATTTGTTTCAGGCTCGGCGGTGATCCCGACTCGGGTGACGACTAATCCAGCTGGCGCGGATTACGGTGGCGTGGGTTACCAGCCCCCCCGCTTCAGCCGCTGAATGGCCAGCCCTATGCGACTCAAGTACTAGTTATTATTCTAAAAACTCCTCTTCGCCCATCCTCTCAGCCCATCTGGCCTGAATACTAAAACAAGAGACACCCCCGCACCGACCGACGGATCTGCCGCTTCGCATCCAAACAACCACATCGCGAGAAATTCCATCTACCATGAGCCACTACTCGTACGACGAGGACGACCTTGATGTCCATATCCGCCGGCGTCACTCACCAGAGCCTGTGAGATATGTCAGCACCGCACCGCGACCATACTACCCTCCATCGTACCTTGTGCCTGACCAAGGCATGCGAGTAGTTGCCCGCAGCCGCTCCCGTGAACGAAACAGCCCGCCACAGCCGGCTGGTCCGGTCATTATTCAGAACAAAATCTACAATGAAATGTCTTCCGATGATGAGTATGAGGGGACTCGACGACGCCGGTCTCGTCGCCGCAGCTCCTATTCGCCCTCTCGCTCTCGATCGCGAGGCCGATACATGACCAAGGAAGAGTGGCAGCTCGAACTGGACCGTCGCGAGATAGAGAATCTTAGACGTGAACAAGCGAAAGAAAAAGAACAGCACCGCGCCAGCAAGGAACGCCAGGGTGATGAGGACCTGCGTCGAGCAAAAGAGGAATTAGACGTCATCAAGCGCCGAGAGGCGCAAGCCGAGGAAGAAAAGCGCATCAAGCGCGAGATAGAACTCAAACGCCTGCGCGACGAGGAGCGTGCCAGCGCAGAGAAGGAGGTTCGTGACAAAGAGGTGAAGGCTGCTGTGGAGAAGTACAAGAAGGAAGAAGCGGAGCGAAGAGAAAGAGAAGAGAGAGAAAAGAAAGAGGCCGAGAAGGAATACCAAAGACGCCTGCAGGAACAGTTACTCGCATCCGGGCTAGATGAAGAGGCCATTAATGCTATCCTCAAGAAGCAAAAGGTCCCCGAGTCTAGGAACGAGAGGAATGAGCGCGCCACCTTTACTCGGATGCCGCGCAAGCACCTGTCTATTGAGACCTTGAGGCATTTCAAGGTTGAATATGACCTCGACACGGCCGTGAGTGTTCAGTGTCGAGAATTAATCATACAAAGACACTAACTCAAGCAACAGGACCCCTCTGCATATGTTATCATCAAGCGACCGGTGCCAGAATGGGAACAGGATCATTTCTGGAAGCATACCAAATACATTCGTGAGAAGCGTCTCATCATCGAGGATAAGCGCCACCACCATCGCCACAAGAGCGACATTGAGCTTGTTGTTCGCAAAAAGGAGCGCAAGAGGAGCAAGTCGCCTTCGCCGTTGTTGATGTATGTTGCCGGTGCCCGACCGTAAATTCAGCGAACACCCAAAGTCTTCGTCGGAGAAATACATCTTCTGCCGTATCATGATAGTACGATTATGAATTGGATTACGAGGCGAGATGTTTAGTCTATTTTTGTTTTCCCATGTATAGCTCTTTATATATTACAATGATCCGTATCTACGAATCAGCTCCTCATATAGTGTCCATGCCAACGCAGAGCTGAGGGCCTTGCGTCCCATGCGCAAACCCAAACCGCTCCATAGAGATCGAAAACCATCCTCGGTGACCATTTTATACCAAGCCTGCCACATATTGCGATATCTTTGCGGTTGAAGCTGTATACGAGTCTTGACAGCGTCAAATGGATTTGATACGGCAGAGCATGCGGCGCCGGCCAGAATCGCAGAGCCAAAGTTGATGGAACTCGCCAAGGGTGTACCCATGACTGCATTGTTGTCTGAACCCGAACCAGTTTGCACAACCGCCCCGAGATGGGATTTCAGCATCTCGTAAAAAAGCACATATAAACCCGCGTAGGGCGCATCACGGATGGCTGTGGCACCAAATCCGGAGAAAAAGCCGCGAAACCCCTCCCGCCGTTGAATGTCTTTGATAGCACTGGAAAGGGAAGGATATGAATAAAGGTTGGACTCGAACCGCACTTTAATGACAGTAAGCGGCATGAGAACAAAGCCAGCAAAAGTTCGTGCCGCCGCGCCTGAAAGTAGATTTGCAGTATTTGACAACTTAGGCAGCGCAGTAGAACCGCTCATACTACTATTGGAGTCGGCCCCAAGCGCATTTGCCCGAGCCGCATACTGGCGGATGGCATTGAGCGACGAGAAATATAGCGCAGAGCCGAATCCGGTGCGAAGAGCAGACGGAAGAGTGCCTCTCCACAAGGAGCGAAGCTGATTAGGGGATCTCCGTAGCTCAAGCCAGGAGTTGTACAAAGAGGGCTGGCCAGACTGCTGCACTCTGGTCTTTAAAAGATCCAGAGGTTGCAATATGATAGCAGTAGACATGCCCGAGCCCAGGCCAGATATAAAATGGCGACCTGCGTATATGTATGTCAGAATGGTTTCAACAAAAAGGGTGGTGCCAAAGCCTTCCTTACCGGACTTGGAGGGTTTTGCCGCACCTACAGCAGGTGGTGCTTGGCTCATGATTAATTTGCCCTCAGATGCCATCTCCAGCGCAAATGATGCCAGATAACCAATGGGATAATTTTACGCGCGGCGTGGCGCGTTCATTGTGACATGTAAATTTGGACGCAAGCGTCATTCGGGCCAGCTGATTCCGCACCGGAGCAGCGTCTTGGGCAGACCCGCTTTTTTTTGGCGGCCTGCCTAGGCCGACACATCTGTGGTGGGAGCCTTGTAGTCTGCAATGACAGATTCCAGGCGACCAGCGAGCAATCGATGGCGTTTGACGAGGTCGGGCCATTCATGTATACCGATGGAGGGTAAAAGCATCCCGAAATCGGCACCGAGCCTACCTAGGCTGCCAGAGCAATACAGCACCTGCGTTAAAATACTTTCTCGTGAGGCTTGGTCTTTGACTACAGGCAGATAGATGCGCAGTGTCTCGAGGAGCATGCCAACCAGATGGATGGGAAAAGCTGATAGAACGGGAGGAATAGAACCCAAGTTGTCCGCAGTATAGTCATGCTCTGCAATAGAACCCCCGCCTGCATTTTTTGAAATCGAAATAATGTTGAAACTGTGCTCACGGAACACTTCAATGAATCTCTTCAAGAAACGCTCAGTCTGTTGACCACCAGACCAGGTTTGGCCTGCGCTATGCTGACGTATACGCTCCTCATCAGCAAGTTCCCTCAGAGGACCTAGCGCCTCCAAAGTCGTAATAAGATTCGAGAACCGGCATATCAGAAACACGGCAGGCAAGGAGTTCTCCGCAGGCATGTCTGGTACGAGCTCGGGCACAATTCGCTTCAACCATCCCATGGTCCGCAGTGCAGCGGCGAGTTTTAGGTTTGGCGCTGTCAGTGAGCCGATCAAATCGATGGCAAGTTGACGAATAGAATTATCAGCCTGTGACATGACAGACCTCACAAGGTCTGAGTCTGGGTAGAGGGATGAAAGCCGACGAATGTGGCCATACAAATCCAAGCTTGTGGAATATCCGAGAGGGCTGGCATTGACAGCAGAGAGCAAGAGTGACGGCAGTTCAAGAAGGTCCACGACACGCTCCGCATTCTCAAGTAGATGAAGAGCCTCCTTTCTTTGTGCGAGGATTTGATTATCGCTAGATTTGCTGAACAAAGTAGAAAACCGTTCAGTTTCGGTGTCAAGGCGGGGTACGGCTGCAGTGAGCTGCCTAGCCTGGAGATCGAGGTTGCGTATTGTTCCCGGCAGAGATGAATGCCCGATGGCTGATTCAATCATTGATTTGTGAGATCGTTTTGACAGTGCCTGTACGGACCGTAACGTCGATTGTGAGCTCTGAGCGAGATTGCGAGGCTCGGAAGTTAGCACGGACTCAAGGGAGAGATCCGCAAGATACTCTAGGTATTCTAAATCCTCGGCCCCAGACGCTGCATCAAGACCGAGAAGGTCTCTGAGCGCTTCTGCCATGGCGTAGGCTGTGCGATGTGGCTTAGCGCTGTGTTTGAGTGTGTGAAGGTGAGGTTCCAGGCCAGGCGCCGTTGCCACGAGATGCGGATGCAGCTAGCTGGCATGATGACCCCACCCTCAGGAGGAAACCAGTGGTAGAGCCACTGGACAAATTGAGATACCACATTTCTGCAGAATATCTGGCCAGCTCCTCAAAACACGCGAAAGCCTGACTTGTATATTCTACATGGTTTCAAGGAGGTAGACCTTTTCCTAGAACTATAGCGCTGCCTGTATTACTGGCAGTAGATAGCCTCTGGAGGATTGAAGCACTAAAGTTTACTGTTGCGCTGCTGAGGATTGAACCTGCCCAAACTTAGGTAGCTAGCAAGAACAGCTATTCACTCTTTGCATCCTGACCTAGTCCAAAAGTGACACGAAACCCGCCTGGTGTTGATAAACTTTACAGAGGGCGGCTCCGTGCGTCTCCTGACGAAATCTTGTGCGTCAAGGCAAAATCAAAGTCTTGCGTGAAGGCGGCAGCTGATGACAGCTACCTGCCCACGTGAGAACCCCAACACTTCTAGGGAGCCCACCACCTCGGCCCACCAGTTTCGGCTGCGCGCCTGCTCAAGCTTGCTCATGAGCCACCGCCAGTCCCCAACTGCACGGCGTTATTATATTTAGCTGTTCCATCCGGCTGGGCAGATATTTTTTCATTTTCAACACCATTGTCACAGAAACGTTCTTGGGAGGGTCAAAACCCGCGATTCTGCAAGATGAAGGACCCCTTCTTCCTTGAGCCTATCCCATGGCTCTCGGATCTGGTTCGTCCCTTATCCCGACGCCTCGATTTGGTGACGTTGCCGTTACATATTCACGAAGTCGTGTTTGCCGCTCTGCTCTACTCTGTCATTTTCTATCCTGTATCGCCAATCCTATCACGACTCATTGCTCCAAAGCACTACTCCCAGCTCTCCCGCAAGAAACGGATTAACTGGGATGCTCAAGTCGTTTCTATGGTTCAAAGCGTCTTCATCAATGGGCTGGCCTTGTGGATCAAGTGGGTAGATGAAGAGCGCAGCAGCATGGACAGAGAAGGTCGCATCTGGGGCTATTCCGGGGCGCCGGCTCTGCTTCAGTCTATGGCTGTTGGTTATTTCGTTTGGGACCTAATCATTACTTCGATGAATATGGATGTTTTCGGTATTGGGACATTGGCTCACGCAATCTCTGCGTTGACTGTTTTTAGCCTGGGATTCGTACGTGCCCCTTCCAAATTGCGATATGCATTCATGAAAGCTGACCTTTTGGCAGAAACCGTTTGTGAACTACTACGGATGCAACTTTATTCTGTTCGAACTCTCCACGCCTTTTCTCAACATTCATTGGTTCCTGGACAAGGTCAATATGACTGGATCGAATCTTCAGCTCTACAACGGCTTTGCGCTCTTGTTTACGTTTTTTTCGTGCAGGCTTATCTACGGGCCTTACCAAAGCTACAAAGTTTTCAGCGACATATATGCTCTCAGTGGCAAAAACCCGTCCTCACCCGGCACCGGTGTACTTGCTTATGTTACGTCCCAAACCTATATTCCACAGTGGCTTTCATTTGCATATATCGCCAGTAACGCGACACTTACCTTTTTGAACTTTTATTGGTTCTACATGATGATTTATGCCATTAGGAAAAGGTTTGTTGCTTCTCCTGAGGCAAAGGATGAGAAGAAGGAAGCAGTCACCGAAGTTGAGATTGACCTTTCTACTACCGCATCTGGAGTATCCTCCCAGGCCAAGCCTCGTTCTCGGCGTGCCTAGACAACACTTTATGTGTCAGAATGGAAGTAGGAAGCGGCGTGGGCTGTTTTTCTCGCTCTCCCATATCTCGAAAACGGATGCTAGCATGCAGCTACAGGTAGATGTATATAGTGATAGAATCATCTCTGTTCGACGCAACGATATTTACACTTGAATACTTCGAATCTGGCGTCGAATAACAAATAAAAAGATCTATTAGTCATACTTTGTGATGCTGTCATGGTTTGGTGGCAATTATGTTTCCCAATCAAAATATCCACATTTCTCGAACGTAGCAGCAGCGATAGATTACATTAAGAGCAGCCTTGTAAAGCTCTCCTTATCTTCATACAATTCGACCCTAGCTCATTTAGATGGCGTAGACAAAAGCTTGGCATCGCCAGACTTGAAAAAGGCATTAAAAACCAAAGGGGTTCTGTGGTGCTGTAGAGTTGAAACAATTAGCACTTGATAGAGCGGCGATGGTCGATCACACTATACTTACTTGCTTGAGACAGGTTTGCTCGGCGCCCGGTCGGCTGCGCAATTATTTTCTTGGCGTCAGTCACACCGAAACGGACAGGTGGCGGTGGTCCCGTCTGTTGCGGCTGGAGAGCCTGCGCGGGTTGGGAGTTAAACGAGTTGAATCCCGTCACCTGTGGCTGCTGGGCGGGAGCCATTCCAGTTCTTTGGGGTTCTAACGCAGGCGGCAAGTAGTTGTTGACGTTGCCTTGATTAGCCTGGCCAAACGACGATTGCGGTTGGAATTGGGGAGGATAGGCAGTGTGTTGTGGCTGTAGCGGTGAAAACTGGGTTGACACGCCTGCATCCTGGAAAGGGCTTTGTGTCGCGGCTCCAGTGTACATTGGCTGCATGTATTGTGACCCCGTTTGATACGGCACAATCTGAGGTTGACTTTGCATATTGCCGTACCCTGTCATAGCTGGCTGTAATGCCTGCATCTGCTGCATCTGAGCTGCATACTGCTGCTGAAGTCGAGCTTGCGTGATGTCATTGAGGCTTTGGCCGGGTGGGGCGACCTGACCTTGAACTAGACCAGTCATTTGCGCGGATAATGCTGGAGCTGCGAAAGCGCTCTGTTGTTGGGGGGCGGATATAGGACGCTGCGTGGGTGGTGGCGCGAGAGAGCCGTGACTAGCGGACATGGTTGGCGTTGGTCGTTGTCGCGCAAGTGATTTTGGCGATGCAGGGCCACCTGTTTGTGACCCTGGTACGGAAGAAAAGAATGAAGGACTTGCTCCCGGCATTGATTGAGCCTGCGATGTTGTGGGAGCGGCTGTTGACGTGGCATTCGTGGTAGATTCCGGCGCTTTTGCAGGTTCAGCCTTGGTTGGTTCCAGAGGTGCGCTGAGCATGGACAGGTCTTTCATCGAGCCTGTAAGTGCAGGTATAACTGCTGCAGGGGCAGGAGCAGATTCAGGGGTAGGCTGAATCGACTTTGCGTCGTTCTCAGGTTGCGTCTGTTTGCTAGGCTTCACCTCCCAGGCGTCATCATCGAAACCACCGGACGGTGCCTTCGGGTTGGCTGGAGCGGGACTTCCAGCAGACTTGGCCCCAGCACCACCATCGGAATCCTTTGACAGAGTTGTCGCATCCACGACATTATTCGTTTGAACAGCAGGCGCAGGGCGGCCCTTGCGAGTGTTGTTGCGAAGGGTGCCGCCTGGACCGGAGAACAGTCCTCCACCGCTGGTGTCCCCGTCTTGATTCCGTTCTCGTCCGAATTTCGTATCCAAAGTTCGCATGATTTTGATGATATCGCCTTCTCGGATACCAAGCGTCCGTAGGATAACAGCGTTGACATCAGGGAGAACGCTCTCGTCCATTGAGTCGCGGATAAACGCCTGAGCATAGCGTTCACATAGCCCAACGGGAACGTCGCAGGAGAGAAAGAATTGGAACCAGTCATACTCCGGCTTCTTATTTCTTTCGACCTTGACGCCAGACGGTTCACTCGGTCGAGGTGTTGATTTCGAGCGTCGCACGTCGGCAAGAGGCCGTTCATCTTCCAGTGAGATACCTGTGAGGTTTTCCACGTATTCCAAGTCTTCCCGTGACATTTTCGCTATGGGGACGGCAATTTTGACTCCGTTCATTTTGTGCAAATGAATTTTACCGTCGCGGAGGCCAAGAAACTGTGCTTCAACGCTGAATGACTTCGAGCGATCCGTCCAGGTGCGGACTTTGCTTGTGTCGGGTTCTGTGTGCATGAAGCTGTTTAGCAAAACTCGGCAGAGGATGCACGCATTGAAAACATACTTGATTTGCTCTTCGATGAATTACCATTCTCGCCGCGTCCATGCTCACGACGGTTGCGCTGTAAAAGAGTTAGCTTATGGCCGAGATGATGCCAATTTCTGGGTTTCCGAACTCGGACGTACTTGCTGTGGCTCTTTGCTAGCCTTCAGAGCTTCTTTCGTGAGCCTCATTTCTTCCATACGATTTTGCTCGACAGAGGACATGCCGCTGCGCGTCCCGGCTTCGTTAGGGGGAGGTGTGACGGCCCCGATAATTTCGATGTAGCTGCTTGGAACAACGCCCTCTTTCCCATTTTTAAGTCTACGCAGCTGCCACCACTCTTCACTCTTGGAGTCATCTAAGATGATGACCTCATCCCCTGCGGCGACTGTAACCTCATCCTGACCCTGGGCCATAAAATCATACAAGACCTTTCCTTTTCGCTGATAACGCTGCGTTCCGGCCATGATGACCTCCTTCAATCCTTCAGCCCGTACGGCGCCCGCCATTTCACCCAGCGCCAGAACAATCTCTTCCGCAGTATCCTTGGCGCCGGCGTGGAAATCGATGCTTTTGCTGGGACGGACAAGCTCCATAAAGACATGCTTGCCTTCACGAGAGTAGTGCGTCATTTTGTCAGCACTCCACTCTTGAGGAGGAGCATCCTGTGCTCGTTCTGGTGCAATGAGGATCATGCCAGTTCCTAGATTTATACCCAACGTCGTTGGCATCTTCTTTCTTTTACCCATTACTGATACCATCTCGCTGATGTTATACATGTGGAAGCCGCCAGGTGTCCTGTGAGGCTGGGATATATCGGTTCGTTCGTTGGGGTCAGGCATTCCGTAGTCATCCGAGTTGCTTCGAGTGTGGCTTGGCTGAACTGGTGGTCTTGGGCGAGAAGGTAGTGCAGGCGACTTAATGGATTCTTCATCGGACGGCACTGACGATTCGGGTGCAGGCTGGGGAGGCGGAGTAGCAGGCTTCGCCGCTACAGCACGTCCCTGCAGCACTCCGGCCAATGCAGATGCTGGCCCGGGAGAGCTGGTGTTCGCCGGCGGCGGCTCGTGCTCTGGTTCAAATGCGACAGAGCGAGGTCTTGTTGGTAGTGCCGGAGGCGGCGCCTGAGCATCTTCGTTATCCGCTGCATCCCCCGAAGCCATGTCAATATAATTCGCTGGCACAAATCCGAATTCCTCGTCCAATCCAACAAGGATCCAGTCTGGGTCAGATGTATCAAACACATCAAGGACGGCATCTTCGTGGAATGATAGTTCTTCGTCGGTCTGTCGAGTGTACTCGTAAATAGCGCGAGCTTGGCTCAGCGGGGGGGCCTGGAGACGCAAGTATTAGGATATGCCGGTTCATCATCCTTCTAGTCTTGGGATTACTGTGTTCGTTCTTACCATCTCGACATAGTTGTGTGGTACAAGTCCAGTAGGCTCATCCTCGTCATCGGCTCCAGCCTTCTTCTTGGCCTTCCACCAGCCATCATCGCTGTTCTTTTCAATGACATAGAGGATATCACCCTCTGTGATGGTGAGCTCGCCCTCTGATTGTGGCTGGTAGTCGTAGAGGGCTCGATATACCCCGAGGAACCCCATGGCAGCGTCGGGTGCCCAGTATGCGAGCGATGGTTGACGAGATGTTCCGCAGGGCTCTGTGAGGCAAGCGTAGAAGCGTCAGGTGTTGGGAGCTTCGGTTGTCACAGTTGCCGTCGTCAGAGGGACATGAACGGCGCAATTCTTTGGGCGCAAGAAAGTAATTCAGCCAGGTTCACTGCCACGCCAGCTGCAGCGGAGCTCCTGGGACGTGGGCTAATTTACGAAGCAGAGGTAAAATGCTGGTGAGGTAAGCAGTTTCAATGCATACACTAAACAACACAGGCAAAGAGGTAGGCTGCCAGTGTCATTGACCCCCCTATGTTCGGACGTTGGGTGCTCCATTTTTAACGTGACGCGTCCTAACCCATGATCCTACCTTCATGGTGATGTCAGAACTCAGCATGAGGTGAACGAGTCTCACGCACCAGAAAGAAAGAAAAAATATAGGGAAAAAAAATCCAAATTATCTTGTTATGACTCTCCATGATATTAGAAACTGTGACGCTGTACGCATAAACCAAATATGGTACAGACTGCAATACACGTAACAACCATAGCGTTCCAGGGCAAGTACCAAAAACAATGAACTATATAATACTAATAACACTTTTGACCCAGTTGAGGGATCCTAAAATACTTTGGAAAAAATTAGATGCAATCGTTGAGAATAGGATCGACGATGAGTCGCGCCTCATTTGGTGCAAGGGTACGCTTGGCTTGAAACCAGATGCGAACCGCAGGCAAAATCCCCTGCAGCATGTTTAGCTGGCGGGCCTGCTACTCCTTTCGTTGCTGTTGTGGTTTTTCTCATGAGCCTGGGCAAGATTTTTCAAGCTGCCGCTGCGATGTTCTCGGGCCAGTATGCCAGGGAATAGACGCGGATCGCTACCAGAGAGATGTAAATCTGCAGGGCTCTCGGGATTGCGGTTATTCGAAGCCGAGGGCCCAGTTTGCTCCGCAATCGGCTGGCCGTTGGTACTGGATTTGGGCGATGGGGAGGATACAACCTGCGGGTTGCTGTGTGCCGTCATCTGACCATGTATAGTTTTGGCTGTGCCCGATTCATTCGCGGCGTCGTACGCAGAAAATCTTTGAAGCCTAAAGAGGTGTTAGAAGGAGTCCAATGATGCATCTGCATGAGACTTACACATCTCTTTCCTGCATGAGAGTAAGATAACGAAATTCCTCTCGGCGATCTGGCACATTGGTCTTGACCATCTTGTTCCCCTCCTTCCCTGGTTTCTCGAAGTTGGGGCCAAGCCATTGCTGCTTGATTGCTCGCTCATAACCACTCTGCTTCACCGAGTTCTTTGCCAACTCGCACATATCAACAGAGCTTAGCTTGCAGATTTGAGCTGCGACAGCATACTCTTCAATAAGCGGCTCTTTGGTGAAGGCAAACTGAAGCGGGTCATCAGTCGAGAGGGAAACGTTCAGACCACGTTTGAAATATTGGTGGAACGGGTTTCTCTCATAGGCGAGGAACAAAGCATTATTGCTGAGTGGTGACATGGCCATGCCGATCTGCTCCAGATAAAAGATATACTGGAGAAGAGGTACCTTTCGAAGCAAAAGACCATGACTGATGCTGTGGCAGCACAGTGCAGCGACAGCCAGATGCTCACTGTCTCCAGCCTCACCGCAGTGTGGTCGCAGTGTAAAGGTGTTAAAGCCGCGCTTCTTTCTCCAAAAGTTCAGAGAAGCCATGTTCGCAAAGGTATAGTAGATCCAGTAGCTATAAGGCGGGTTTTGGGCGCCGTCCCATTCCTTGGGCACCGGGAACTTGCGGAAGAGACGGCGTTCCACCTTGCTTTCATCATCAACACTGTCAAATCCAATGACACGCTGAAGAAATATGTGCAGCTTCGGATGACTGGCTGGATCTTTGGTAACTTCAAAGAGCGGTTGGAATAGGTTCTTGATAACTTGTTCAAACGAATCCATGAGGCCGCTGCCCTTATACACATCGTATAGACGAGGAATTTGGATGAGCCATCGGACGTTGTGAGAGAAAAGTTTGTTATCAACCACCCACGCGGCCAGCTTGTCCCATTCATCAATAGATTTACCGTAAATCGAAATACGCCACTCAACCATTTGATACTTGCTAGACTCAAGGTCTTCAATAACTTCTTTTGTGATTTCTGCCAAGTATCGACCGTGAATGAAGTTATCTGTCTTCAGAAAAATAGTTCTGAGGCGAGACTCGCCGATTGGGTTGTATTTAAGGTTGAACTTGTCGAATCGGTGGAAAGAATCTGTGTGCGCCTGCAGAGTTGAATTTTAGTTGAGACCACCGGAATGTAGCTTCTTTGCTAACTTACATGCATATCGAGAGTATCAATGCTTAGATCATAAGCCGTGAGATTGATACTGGCAAAGACTTCAGCCAGTGTGAGGTGCTTTCCGTCCCTATACAGAACCACCTCGTTGGGATACTTCTTCATCTTGCTCTTGATAAATCGCAGCAAGTGCTTCTGGTTCATACAAGCCGAATGATGAACGTGAGTATCAACTTTTCGGACATTGTAAAAGTCTCTGTGGGGCACCTTTTTGCTGTCTGCTGTTTCCTGGTATTCGTTCAGAAGGGCGTAGAGATTAAACTTGCCCTCTAGATACTGTAGCCGTCGAAATGCGAAACTTTTGCTAGGGCCATCAGATGAGACTTTTAAAATGGATTCCAAGTCCATATAAAACTCTCTGATGGTTGGAATTTTGATTGCTGGCTCTGTTGCAGATTCATTATTCAAGACTTGATAAACACCATTGGAATCAAGCTTGAAAGTACAACCGTCATCTCCAGGCAGAGGCATCAGGTCATCCATGTCAAATTCTTGACTGGCATCTTTCACGGATCTAGCTTTGTGTCGCGCAAACCGTGAATTAGCATTGCTAGCTTCTCTCCAGGCTGGTTCAGGTGGTGGTGGATAAATCTCCCAGTCATCTCCATCTCTTGGGTTATCATCCGGTCCCTGTGAGGAGAGGGCAATGTAATGGCGCCGCAAATCAACAATCTTTTGGATGTCCCTTGTAATGGCGGCCAGTTCAGTCGTAACATGCGGCTCGGTGTCAAGAAAGCTATTACTAGCAAGCCCAGAATTTGACACACCAGGCATCTGATATTCTTGAAGCATGGCACTGGCTTGAGCGGCGGACATTGCTGTCTGGCCTGGATTGATACGGTTCACAAATGATGTGTCGTGAGACGTGTCATTTTCTGAGTTGGAGTACGTGGTTAGCCTATGAATGTGTTTACAACATACTCTCACATACCGTTATCTTGCTCCAGGATTAGAGAGTCGGCACCGTACTCAGTTGTCGAACGGGAGCCAGCTTGGATTAGTGGGCTTTGCTGTGGCGTCTTTTGAGACCAGTCACTGCTATCGCCTCTCAGGTCAATCTGGCTGCGTTGATAAAACAACTTCGCATCAGTCTGAGTCATTTGGCGTTCGGCAACAGGGTCATAAAAAGTAGTCCTTTTTGGGACATCGCGGAGTAGCATGCCTTCCTGGAGCTCTTCAGCCTGAGCGGGGTCAGACACCGCAGACGCTTCACCCGCCAACTCCGAATCGGCGATGCTGTGGCCAGCGGTCTCATCATCTTCCCAATCAGATTCACGAGTATGAACCTGGAAGGCCAATTCGTTGTCCTTAAATTGAGATTGTTCCTCTGCGTTCGGGTTCCTTCGTCAGACCTGTGATGTTGACTCCATTTATGTTTACCTACCAGTCATTTTGTACAGTGTTTTGCGCGTCGCAACTGAAGGTTATGGCGGAAACGAAATATCTCGAGTTCACCCGTTACAGTAGGTGTGTGGTGATGGAGCAGAATACAGAAGACAATCGCGGTTGCGTGTCTTGTTGAAGCTCGTACTTCACGCCTTTNGCCCTCTCTTTTTTTTTTTTTNGCTTTTGGGGGACTTTGCGGTGTTGGGATTCTTGTGGGGGAAGGGGTTCGGCTATGGTATGTTTTCTCGGTCTCGTCCAAAGTCTGTGAGACCGGGAAAACTGAAAAAGAACGTATGTCTATAACTAGTAGCCAAGAAATTCAGGCCATGGGCAGAATGAAGATATAAATGCAGGTGAAGAAATAATCCTTTGGAAGACCTGCTGTCATAGTGGATAAGCTGTCTGTATCTTCGAGTCAGTCGGTGGGGTTGGTGGGTAACGCGTCCGAAGACAGGCGTCGGTAGGCGGAGGTTGCCTATATCCGATACTTGTACCAATGGAAGTAGCGCAACAGGCACTCGCGCAGGGTGGGAAGTGATGTACCCGAAAGTCTCTTCTACTCATCCATATAACTTTATCAAATACACGTCTATTGCTAATCTACTGGAGTCGGGTTTCTAAACGTTCTTTTTGGTCTCGGAGTCCTTCGATGAGGATATCGCTGCGCTGCTTTTGGAGTCGAAAGTGTACAACGCACCACCCCCAAATACTAACAAGGCCCCAACAACGGTCCCGACAGCTAAAGAATTACCAAAAAGCCAGATACTGAGAAGCAAGCTCACGAGTTTTCGAATGTTGAGCACAATTGTGACAGTTAAGGCTGAAGAAGCCGCTGCCAATAGATTTACTCCTCTGATGCAAGCGTACTGTGTTAAAATATTCGCTGCCACATTGGCCAGTTGACTGGGTACTTGAATCCCAAAGCTGCGAGACAACGTCATGGGCTGTGAACCGGAGAGAACGTGAAATGTCCGAAGCATGGATGGCGCAAAGGGTAAGAATAAAGGTAGGGACAAAAGGTGAGAGTAAAACAGATTCTCTCGCCATTGTGGCCCATACGTTTTGTACGTTGCTTCTGTATAGAGCCCCATGATTGCGGAGAGTGCCTGAGCGACGAAAAGAATGACGAGCCCAGTGCTGAAGGCAGGTTTTGATGGCGTGTTAGATGTTGCCTAAGAAAGACCGTGTTAGTAGGGCTCTTCAACCTGATCAACATCCGTACCTTGTTTGCTGCATCAGAGCAGGCGGCCTGCACCACGCCAATGCTAAGAAGCACAACAGACATGATCTGCATTCTCGTATATCGTTTTCCGTAAAGATATCCCGCAAGCATAGTGGTAATGCTGCCGCCTGACCGAAGGATAATATGAACCGGCACAGAGATATCATAGCTGAATGCGTGGTTGTTCAAGACATTGATGGCGAAAAATAAAAGAATGTTCACAGCCCAGCGCGTAAGAGGAACCTTCGTCGGCGTCAAGAAGAAGGGTGGCCTTTTACTATCAAATTGAGCAACGTAGCCAGTCGCAGCGACGAATACGAACTGAACGAAAGTGAGCAGGGTACCTTTGAAAAGTTAGTAAGTAGATAAGCGTTGGCGAAAACATGTCCTACCGCTACCTGGCTCGAAACTAGATCAACAGTGATTAGCGTTGTATCTTCCGCAACAATGGGGAATGCCTACTTGATGATAGATTCCAGGGCGTATACCTGTTTTAACCCGTTAGAAGATATGTATGGATCTTAAGCGAGGTGTTACTGGGCACCTACGTTCGAACAACATCCCCCGAAAACCAGCCCAAGCATTACCAACGCTACGACAGCGGAGGGTCCGACTTCAGCAATGGCTAGTATTTTCTTATCATCATCTTTCGATAAGCTCTTACTGCTCCGAGATCCGCCGTAATTGGCGGCTTGGGTGCCTCCCATTATTCCTGAGATGATTCAAGCAAGGCAGAGCCAATGTTGATAGAGGACACGATTCTGGAGCTGGCGCGCCGCCACACACGTCCAATCTTGGGACAGGGCCCACAACCGTGTGTTTTAGGTAGCATGCAGTACCGACCTCAGGTAAGGCCTATTGCCCAGCACCGCATTTACTTTGTACATATTTCACGTTCGATTATCTCATCCAATTATGTCATTTGATATTTATTTTCCTCGAGACTCCCCCGAGCTCTTTTTTTTTAATCTTTTGTCTTTCTTTCTTTGTTTCTTTCTTTCTTTTCTAACGTCTATCTCTGACCTGACTGCACAGATTGCCTTGACCTTTCCGGGTTTCCACAGCACGCCCGATCACAGGATGGCACCTTGATAGCGACACGCAACAGACAAGCTTAGTACCCAAATCTCTTTAGGCGCTTCGCCAATAAGCCACGGATATATCCGAGAAGATGGACGAAGGGCTTCTCACTGGCATTGCTAATAAAATCATGGGTAAAGCATCAAGTTTGCGTGTTCTTCACATGGTGATTTTGTTTGATATGAAGGAAGATTCGCAGACTGGCAAGGGGTGCGCAAATCCAAGTGCACTTCCGGTGGTTGATAGTTCAACGTCCTTCCCAATGTTTCGGCATATCCTGTAATATTCTACAGGGCAGAAAAAACAAAGAGCTATTGTTGTCACTCGAGTCAGCGTCGATCCTGGCCAAGTTTGTTATGTCTCAAAATACATACGTTGTTAGTGGCTGCAATGGCGATGCTGTCTTCAAATGGATGCCAGCTCATGTGCAGAATTTTCTTGTTGAAGTCGATTTGATCAGCATCAGTCTCCTTGCGCATGCGCTGAGCACCAGGGCTGCCTGCCCTTGAGCCGTTCTTTTTGCCGTTGGAAGTCGGGCTCGTTGAGGCGTTAATGGGAGTGGGCACTCCAACTTTCTTTGCCTTGAAAGCAGACTTATCTGCCTGGAGAACGACCTCGACTTCTTTATCAGGATCGGATGGATAGATCATGAAGTTGTTGTTGTAGCTGCCAGTCATGACGTTCTTGGCGTCGCCCGAGAAAACGACTTCAAACTTGTCAAATATGCTATCGTTTTCGTAAGTATCACACAAACGAGGTCGCAAATGCTCGTGGATGGGTATCGTCTTCACTGGTTGGCGTTCCATGTTAATATCCCAAATCTTTACAGTAAGATAGTCGCGAGAGAGAATGTATCGGCCATCATAAGAAAAGCGAACGTCGGAAATGGAGGAGATGATCTCTGAGAAGAAAGATCTAGAAGAGGGGTCTTCATCCTGCTCAAACACTATTGCCAACATTAGTAGGTCGAAAAAGATTGGCCGCATCTGTCTGAGGCTTACTTTTTGCGTGTTGGTCGCAGAGCGCGCTTTCTCTCATATCGGCAAGCTTAATTGTTCCCTTGGAGCTCGCGTACATAAACCAGTTGCAGCTGAGCGGGTGAAACTCGGCCGCAGTGATGACCTCGGTCAGCTCCTCCATGTTTGCCGGCTTAATATCGACAATATTAAAGCTTTGGTCTTGAATGTTCAGGTTCCAGAGATTAATTCGCAAGTCGTCACTGCTAATGTAGGTTTCGCCATCGCTGTTCACAGAGATGCTGTTGATGTGGTACGCGTGCGCATTTGCGTATGTACGACGAGGTACCGCCGCCACGACTGTGTCGTGGTGTGTGAGGCGCGGAAGCTTCAACTCCGCAGCATTGCGGAACTGCTGGGAAGTGGCAAGCGGTCGAGTAGCACCGCCACCGCCAGCAGTATTTCCCGGGGTTAGGTCATGCGAGAGGTTGTTCTCAGCGACAACCTTGAGCGATTTCTCGAAGACCTTCCACAACTTGATTGTTTTGTCGTTTGTCGATAGGAGGTAGTGTGAGGCATTCTGGCGTCTACACCATTTGATCTTGTTGATTTTTTCTTCGATCTCGAGTGATTTGAGATAATCGAATTCGGGTTCGTGAGACTGAAACTCGGTATGGAACTTGTATTCGCATGATTTCTTCTATGAAGGAAATTGTTAGAAAGGCCGCTGCGGCCTACTGTAGCTTTCGCAGGTAGATTTACGCACTGTTTCATTACGCTCGAATAAAACAACTCGACCACCTTTGTCACCGGTGGCTAGGTAGTTTCCTGTATGGTCGAACTCGACGGTAGAGATGATGTCGGCTGTAGTTGCTCGAACTTAGTTAGCGTAACTGCACTTAGGACGACTGGCACGCCTGCGGGCGGGGAGAAATCAACGCACCCTCTGTGATATCTTCCACGTCACCTTTATCACCGAAACACCTAGATTACAGTCAGCGAGTCATGCGAGCAACTCAGTACAGCATTCACATACTGCGTGAACTTCCATGTTGGCGAATTCGCCTCACTGTCAACCATCTTGGCTGACCGCGACTCCAGGACACTAAGCGACGCGGGCGATGACCACCAAGGGCGAAATGGGTGATAAAAAGGCCTGCACGGAAAGCGCTTCGGAAGTCTCGTTCGAATTTGGGGGGTTTCGGGTCAGAAAGTGCGCGTTCCGGATAGCTTTGCGTAGCTTGTGTTGCTGGTACAAGCCTTGATCGTGGTGATGGGTTGGACGGAGAGCGATGTGGATGATGTCGTCTGGCCTGGTGGGTCCAAAGGGCAGCTCCCACAGCAGCTAAAGCGGCTACTTAGGAAAGATCACGCACACAGGAAAGATAGTTTATATGCTCTAGAACAAGCTCTGGAAGCAAAATCACATCGAAAATGCTGCGCCAGTATATATCGCGGATTGCTTTATGTGACGAGATAAAACTTATTTTGGTGTATAGATCCAGATGCACCTTGCGGGCAGGTAAGCAACTTTCGTTTAGTGGTGGTGGTGCTGGGTGCGTTGGTGCTGGGTTGCCACGAGTGGGCAGCCAGAGCGAGCGTCGTGGAAAAAATCGAGGTGCGGACGGGAATGATAAGATAGGTACCTAGTAAGGTAGCTAGCTGCCCGCAACCCTCAGTGGTATTCACGACCTACCTAGGTACCTAGGTTCCCAGATAATAGGTAGTGTCCCTCCTGCAACAGCAGCCTCTTCTTACGTATTTCACCACTTGAATTTTACGACGAACTACCTAACATTCGGCTGATATTTGCTGTACAGCTTTAGAACTTCACAGAGGCGTGAAATATGTTTAAAAGAGGTGTGTTGTAATAATGTATCTCCGTGGCATAACTGGTTGGGTTTTGCTCCACCAGAAGTACCTACCTGCACTACCTACCAGCCCAACAAGAGGTACCTACCTACCTTAGGTACATATCTACCTCTACCTGGCAGAATGAGTGTAAACACGCTTCACGCTGCCACGATTGAACAGAGTCTTCTGCTAAGAGAATTGCAAAGTGGGCAAGGAATCCGAGATGATCTTGCCATTGAATTTAGGTCAATGGACCATTTCAGAAGTTGCACTTTGGTTCTTTATTAGTTCAAACGACAGCAACCTACCTAGGCGCGCGCGTGCTAATACCTAGTTGGAGCTCAAGTCGCTGTTACCCACACTGACTAACGTTACCACCTGCCGAGGCTTGCGACCTGCCCTGATGACTAGACTCCAGTTCTTGAGGGTTATATTGTCATATTGTCAACCCGACCCGGCGAAAACATATACCGGGCCTGACACCTATCTCACGTGGTTTCAATCTTCAATTCGACACATGAAGTTCTTGTTTCAAGCACTCCAATAAGCAAAAGTGCAAATGGCCAGCCATGGCGATGGTGCTGTTCCGCCGGATGGAGCACCCAAAGATAGCCCTGTGAAGGGAATAGAGGGAAATGAGAGTGGCAAAGGCAAAGAGCGGGCGGCCACATTTGGTGAACGCCTCCAAGCATCTGGGAGAATGGCACTAAACGCAGCGGTCCCGGCACGCCCGTCTCTTGCCAGCTCCAGTGGTGGTGACAAGGCCACAGCAGGCTCGGGTTCCGTAGCGCGAAATGGTGCTTCGGTGTCTGAACCAGCTCTCTCAGAATCTTCTCGCATCCATGACTCTCGTGCTATTGGTGATTCTTTGCGAAGAGAGTCGCCTGCATCTACTCAGGCATCCGCTCAATACGATGGGTTTCTCAATGCAGGACCACAGCTGCAAGATACTTTTCACGCGGTCATTGAGGGCAACCATTCACCACTAAGTCGGTCATTCCAAAATCAGATGGACTCAGATGGCGCAGATGTTATTGATCTACTTTCTATGGCAGAAAAGGAACCGAATTATTCAGAATTTGACGAATTGCTCTCGGAGGAAGAGGCCACTCGGCTCCGGGAGGCTTTCTTCGCCCACGGCGCGTCGCAGCCGAGATGGGATCACCTTCTTAATTTCACTCCCGCTTTCGTTTTGGATGCTGGCAACTCGCACGAAGCGAGGTCGCTCATGGGGACCGAGGATACGTCGGCTGCGCATGACATGTGGTTGCAACAATGGCACGATGTGCTCTGCTCATATACGGATGAGGTGTGGGGAGACCTTGGTTCCCTAGTGGCGGAAGCGAAGCACGAAATTGAGACAAATAATTCACATACAGATCTGCGAAACCCGGAATCAAAGGCATTGGATCGGCTCCGGCAGATCTTGGCTCACGTACGAGGGCAACCTTGAGCTCCAATAGAGACGCTGTTGCCGTGTCAACCACAACGTTTGCGATTGCTTGAGTTTGTTTAGGCGATGTACAGCCTCCGAAAGCAACTGTGCGTTTTTTTTTTTTTCAAAGTAGAATTGAAGCAGATGAATGTGCAGCCGAAAAATTAATTCTCTATCTGGTCTTTGGCCCTCATATTCCATGATCCCCACGTCTCGACGCAGGCCTGCATCATGACCATAGTGCCCCACTCAGCAAAGGCTATCATCTTGACAGTTGATAACGTGGCCGTGCAGCAGCACACAGCGCGCAACTTCACCGCTTTATATATATTTTACATCTCCTGACCGCCTGATAAAGTATCGTTTCTCGCTCGCGCCATTACTGCGCCAATACTCTCGTTTAAGCCGTACTACGATGACCATGCCAGAGCCGACTAAATCCTTTCGACACGGCTCGCCGTTGCTGCTGCCTCGTGCTGGATGCCCCGCAAACACATACCACTGTCCTGCGTCCCTTGGACCAGCTTTCAATGACATCTGCTGCGAAAATGGGCAAATATGCGCAACAGATTCGAATAATAATCCTGCTTGCTGCCCACAAGGGTAAGAGTCCCAACGGAAAATATACTGTTACATTATTTACTCTCGGCTCTCGAGGCTTCGTCTTCTTGTTCTTTCCCCATGTTTCCTTTGCTAACTGCCGTATTGCTAGTGCCGTCTGCACTGGAACAGCTCCTGCATCAGCACCAACTGCGCCTGCCGGATCGCCTTCATACGTATATAACTCGTACTTCCCATTTCCGTACGCTCCCAGTACGTTTGGAAATCGTGCATCTTGCTCATCCGCTGTCAAATCATGCTCAAAGAACTATGATGCCTGCGTGACAACGCTTGAAAGCGGGAATGGATATCATGTTACAGTAGCTGTTCCAGGTGAAACTGGCACCACAGTTACAGGTGGAGGTGCTAGTTTTCCTGGAAGTCAAGCCACTTCTATTTGCTCTAGTTTGAGCTCACAAGCCTGTGAAGCTCTGGCATCGGCAACATGTGCATCTTTTGGCCAGGACTCGGGTGTTATTAAAGTCGCACCAGTGTCGTCCGCGTGGTTGGTATTACTCTTGTTTATGAATTTCATGGGACGCATCTAAGGCAGCAACCTCAATATTTATGAGCGACGAAATGGATTTTTGGTCTGTTGGCGTTTTCGGTCTTCGGTTAATTGGGCTTGTTATCGGGTGACCAATAGTGATCGGTGCGATTTTAAGTCACATTTTGAGCATAATTTGTTTTAAAAGATTAAGAATTCAGCCAAATAGTAGTTGATTTAAAAGACGGCTTCAGGCCGTTCAATTGCAATAGGCTGCTGATGTCTGCCGCTGATGTCTTTCTGATAGCAATGGCCCGCCAGAAAATAGCAAATATTACGATAATAAGTCGTCAAGCAGTTCGGTACCGTCAGCTACCTCTCTAAGTAGTTCTCCAGTTCCAATCTCGTACGAAATAAATCTGCGTGCCACCTCCTCCGCCGTTTCAAGTTGCAATTGCTCGTTTGGCGATAAATTTGCGTAGGTTGCCGCGAGGTCCCCATCACGATCAATAATTGAAGAAATAGCCTTCGCACGATTGACCACAGCATCTGGCACACCATTCATCGTTGCGCATTGTTCGCCAAAGCTCGATGAACTACGGCCCGGTTGTATTGTGAAAAGGTAGGTCAAGGGGTCATCTCCAACATCGATGTTATCGTTGATTTCCACTTTCATGTGGGCAAAATGCGTTGACCTGTTCGTGCTTGAAGTGCCACTTTCGAATATTTCGTGGAAATGGGTTGCCATGATGACAACAGGACAAGTTTCCCGGCTGATTATGAGGAAATAGTCCAATAAACCCGCAGCAAGTCCGGCGCCGTTGACCGGGCATGTACCCTTTCCAAACTCATCAACAAGTACCAAGCTTTGTTTCGTTGCTTGTTTTATCGAATGCGCTATCTCTCTCAAATCTGTTGCAAATGCGCTTTCGTTCGAGGATACGCTCTCTGGGGCCGGCATGCAGACCAATATCTTGTCCGTGATCGCTATTTCAGCCTGTTCCGCAGGAACAAAACTGCCGATGTGAGCTAGATAAACAATCAAAGCCACCTGCTTTAAATAAACAGACTTTCCAGAATGATTTGGTCCCGTAATAATTAGAATAGACCGCGCTTTCTGACCTGGATCAATTAAATTTGCAGCGCTGCAAAAATCGTTGGGTATGAAACGCTGCATTGATGATTCATGAAGGGGGTGGCGTCCTCCCAGGATAGTCGTTTCTCCTTCCGCTTTCAACGTTGGCCTGTTCCACCCATACTTCTGGGCTCCCTGAGATAGTGCTAGAAAAGAGTCCAATTCACCACATGCCTGCGAAGCAAGCATCAGATCTGAACTAAACTCCAGGACATCCGAAGCCAATTTGCACAGCAGCTCTACTTCTCTGTCTAATGATTATTAGATAAGTCCATGTTAAAATTTAAGGTCACTCACCTCCTATTTGGCAATAAATATCACCATATGCTTCATCAAGCTCTTGCATTTGCCGAGTTTTGTAGCACACCGAGCCATTTGCTGTGAATATTTTCTCCCATGTGTCATTGACTCGCCCTTCACCGCAATACTTGCCGTTTCCAGTTAATTCATCAAGCTCAATTACCAACAGAAATCCAAGTTGCGGTAAGAATATGCAAGACTTGATGTATTGCCGCGCCCAAGAAGCGGAGCCTTCGATGATGCTGTTGACCACTTCTGTCAAGAAACTTTCCATGCCGTCGTAACTTCTTTTAAGTCTGTCAAGATTTGGTTCGATCCCATTCCGTATGGAATAGCGCTCGCGCAACTCGGATTGTTCGAAGTCAATGGTTTTGGTTATCAGAGACCCTACACCGGCGATGTGTGCAACTTTGACAGTATCTCTGAACTATGGGAAGTTTTGCGTGTCAGCATTTTTTAATCTTGCATTATCAGTCGCATTCAGTACCTTCTCTATAATTGGGGCAAATTGCCAGCCAGAAATCAAGCCGGTCAGTCTGTGTACTTCCACTACATTGCTGCAGAATTTCAGCAATGCTGTCCACAACCCTCCGCCGGAAGAGCGACCGATGGACGTAGAATCAATTCCCTTGCAGATTTTAGAAATTATTCCAGATACGTTTGGGACCTTTCGCAGGGCAGTGGATATCCGATGTAGGTATTCAGAATTGTTCGGCTGTAGAAGCGTTTCGATAGTCTGGTGTCGCTCCGTTATCGTCAACATGTCAGTCCTCGGCCTTAGAAATAACTTGCGCATATATGCTCTTCCCTGTGAGGTGGAAAGTAAGTTCTGGAACAGGCCATATATAGATAGACCTTCCTTTCTACTCGCCCCGCTGGAGTTTGTTTCCCATGTCTGTGAATTGGGAGGAAGCTCGCAGTGCAAAATCTGAAGGCTTGACATGGCGTATGGAGTAATATACAAGTAGTCCGGTAGATTGAACTTGTTCAGACTGCGTATCTCATACTTCTCTTCCGCTAGCTCTATATTGTGTTGGGCCTGTGCGGTTCTACGTTTATTGACTTCTCCGACGAGAACATCCGCGCATATAATCTAATAATCAGTAGCCGCGTTATCACATCAATGTTTAGTCTTACAGAAATGGAGCTTCTGGGATCAAAAGCGGCGTGAAACCGTAGGTGTCCCATGTCTGCGGATTGGCCTTCCGACAGAACTGACGCGCTTCGGTTACCGATTCTATGGTCTTGTTGTGATTGAATTATTGCCCCTGGTTCGCTTTCTAGGCTGTTGTAAACTGCTAAAAGCCTATTTCCGTCTGCTGCTAGAGAAAACTCGACATTTGGCACAGTCATGACGCCGGTACTGCTCGTTGCTTGCACTGCCCAGCTGTTAGTTATGATCAACCCGAATTAGTGAGACCTGCCTTGGTACGCGTGATCAGCATAGGCATCGAGTACTTCGGTGATACTTTCGGGGAATTTTGACGAAATTAATATGGACGACGGCTGTATATGTGATAGGAAATGCTCCATCGTTGGCACATCTACAAACAGCATGTCTTGCGCGATGAATAGACAGTTGTCGTGTGTAGAGAAAAATGAACAACCCATTGTGCCATCATCAGTGATTGTGGCGGTCATTATCGTTTCGGTAATAGTCTCGATGGTGAAGGCTGCTTCCACTGGGTTCAGGGAGCTCTCCTCCGTACCGTGCCTGGTTGACGCCATTTAGTTTTAGGCAGCCCACGTCCTAGGTTGTCTGCTATGTGGTCATTTGCATGATACTTTCGGCTCTCTGGAGTAATTAGCAGCTCTCTTTTTGTCGCTGTAGGCCTGCTTGAAAATCCTGAACTCGCTAGAGATGGTGTGTGTGTTCGAGCATCGCAGCTGTTTGCACCCGCGGGCCGATTGTGTCCAGGCGTGCATGTGACCCGACTCATAATTTCTAGGGTTCCCGCATACTATCTTGTCATTGAATGCGTTGAATACCTCTTTGACCAGCCTAGCCGATTTTTATCCTTCTTTCCCCCTCTTCCGACGCGCTGTGAGGCTACGAGGGAGCACATTAGCCTTTCGTTCTATTCCAGGAAATTATTTGTTCCCTTGCATTTTCCCTTGGGGGGGTTACAGCTAAATATTCTATCGCTCCGTGTTTTATCTAGCTCTATTGCTGAGCTTGTAGTGCACTCTACCGGAACTCGTGGACATCGTTCGATCGCTATTTTGCGTCGGCCTTTACCCAGTCCGTAAAATCACGACGCTGCTTGCGGATATCGACAAATCCAGGTCGACTATGGAGAAATGTGAATGGACTTCCACGGAAGTCCTTATCAACCTCGCCAGATCCATCCAAGAAGCCGGCATCGCCCTCACGTTCAATCTTTCCTGCCCACACGTTCCATTGTATCGGGCGCAGTGTCTGGGAGCCCGAAACAAGTCCGAAGCATACAATTAATGTTGCTAATATCGCTTCAATGGATATGTCGACCGGTAGGGAATTGTTCGTTTGCTGGTGTGACAAGGCATGCTTCGCAAGCGCGGCCGATAGAGTGGCATGCTCCTGCGCCGAGTAGCATCTGACATACGTTAGCAGAGCACATGTCATCGTCTCTGACGTATCCTTACGCGTGCGCCAGTAGTACCAGTCCTGTCACCGTAACTGATCGCGAGAGCCAAGTCATTGCTAGCAGAGGTGGCCTTTGTCAACGAGCTTCGATGAGGGCTCCAACTTCCATAACTGGACAGGACAGTCATTGGCCTCTGCGTGTGGATGACTAATCCTGCTTTTCTCCCTACCCTGTACCATCAGCCAGGCATCTCAACAAACTCGGTGGTCGCGAGCAACGTCCAGTCGCAGCTAATATGACGATGCGGCGCGGTGGTAAACTAATGCTACCCCTTCTGCGGCTTTTACAGGTCGTTCACATTGGGGTCGGCAGAGAATGGCTTGAGACGACATTCTCCACGCGCCGACGAAGGCTGGGGGCTGCCTCGCCTCAGCCATCATTGTTTACAAACAGCACCGGTACAGGAGACGACTGAAGAAAGGGAGTAGTAGTCTAGACAATGGTGGAAATTAAACACGCACACAAATAGTATCAACACAAACAAGCCAACCCGCCACAACGCAAACAAATCGCCCGACGTCGCAGTTTAGACCGACATACCCCACACCACCCATCAAACCGCGCCGAAGGTGATCAGTCACTGGTCACCGTTTCCAGCCTGCATCATCCAGTCGCTGAAATGACTCCCATCCTCGAGCTGCTCAACCTGCCAGTCGCCTTCCGAGCCCCGAAGATAGGCAGAGTGCGCACCGGTAATATCCAAGTCAGGCATGGGAGAAACGGGAGCGTTGTGGATATCCCCCATACTCATCCAATCCGACAAAGTGTCGTTAACGCCCAGAAATTGGTCGTAGTGGGATCCTGGCGTCTCTGACTGTAGAGAAGGGTCCAGTTGTGGATCAATGAGAGGGGGGTAAGGCTGAAAATGTAGACCAGACACCGCGCAGCCGTATGATACACCAACGCCAGTATCGCCCACATCCTGCACAGTGCCCTGAGCCGCATGCTGGCTGCTAGTCGCAGCTCCACTACCATGTGTATACCAATCTTGCAAAGGGAGATTTTGATACGGCAGCCAGGTACTGCCCCGCGGCTGAGTATGTAACACTGGTAGGCTGTGATGCTGATCAGGCGCATCCAAAGGCAACGAGGTTCTCAGCCGAGAAGCACCCCGGGCCGGACGTTGCCTGCCACTTCGTCTGGGACGATAACCCGGCTCCCCATCACTCACTTGACACGCGTTTGTATCCTGCTCCATGCCATCCTTTGGCCTCTTCGTCTGCATCGGGTCGTACTTGTAGGCTGGAAAAGCCTCCTCGTGTAGCTGTCTCTCGACCGAAGCGAGGTGTTTGAAATGAGCAACCACATTTGGGGCTTCCCAACTCTTCCAAGATGCGCCACAAATAGTTGACACTTGTTGATGGTTGTTACGGGTGCACTGGGTCTTGGCGATGTCCTGATATGCTTTTCGATACAGCATGAAGGCATTGAGCGGCCGCTTCACCTTCCCAGCGCCATCAGCCTCCGCTCGCCGGGTCGCGATTGAACGTTTTGCAAAAGTAGCAACATCTTCAATAACAACGTTCGGAAAATCTTGCGCAACCTCGGAAAGGGCCTTAGTCAGGCAAACAGGTGCTGGATTTTTGGCCTTTCGCTTTTCTGCCTTGTGTCCCCCGATCTGCGTTATGCCGCCCGCGGCATCTCTCAACGAGCGAGATGGAGTCCCTGCCATTGTATCGTGTGTATCAGTAGATACGTAATGGGGAGTATTAAAACTCAAATTCTAAGAAAGTTGAATTAATACTTGTACGGTGATGAAGCGGGGAAGGAACGCAAAACATTTGACACTTACACCAGGAGCGAGCTCGACGGGATGAACGCCAGAACTGGGTTGCTGTCGCACGGAGTTAATACCAGAACTTGACGGGGAAGTATAGCTAATACCCACGCTCAACACACGAGGAGTGCGTAGAAGATGATTAGAAGCGTAAGAAGGTATCTCTCTCGTCTTCATAGCGGCCTTCAAATTCGAAACGGGACCCATGTGGAAAAGAAGTAGAAGGAGCTCTGGTATCGTAGAGGACCGGGGAAAAGAAACGGCGTCGCAGATCAAAATCAGCTGAGCGTGTGAGATATAAAAACAGAATAGAAAGAAGGCTTGCTGTGATAGCTTGAAGCAATACTGCAATGATGAAGCCTGTTGGCTGCTGGGTCCCTTTGCTGCGTGAAGATAGGTAATGTCGTTGCTTGCAATCTTATTGCCTTGTCGTAACAAAATGAAGATAAAATGAGAAGGGAAGCAGCTCCTTTTGAATTCCGCAATGAGCGTAGGGGACGGTAGCTCAAACGGTCGTTGCTCTCACTTTGGACGAGGCTGCAAAGCTTGGATGGGCACGCACGAGCCGTTACGCTTTTAGAAACTGTCAAAAGGACTTCAGACAAGGGCCCCATTCTGAGAAAATCCAGTAGTGAATCGATAAATATGCAAAAGTAATGCATCTTCCGGCGCGTGGCTATGTTTCTTTGGCTACAAAGTTGGGGGTGTCACGGACCAGTCAACTGCGCCCGCAACGGGTTTGAACAACGAACTACGGAAACATGACAGCCATGGTGACGGAAAGGCAAGACATTGATTGGACAGTAGTTTGAAATGAGCCACATAAGTTCCAAGTTCATTGTTTACTGTCTCCTCTCCCCACGTGGCTCATGTCGAACACCAAGAACTAAAAATAACGCTCCAAAGCAATGTGGTTAAAGCTTAGGTGGCTCTGCTATGAGTGGTTCCCTCAGTATAGTAACTGGCGACGGACAACCTACCAAATCCCACATCCCCAGTCAATTGCTCGGCGTGTCATTCAGTTTGCTATTGGTGTTCGTGCGCTTTGGTCGTAAACGCACCCCTGCCAAATCTACATTTTCATTGTCATTTGAGCAATTGTTCCCCTGGCGTGACAATCTTTTTAAAATAAACGAAACAATTGCCGACGCGCTACATGCCCAACGCTCTGTCTAATGGAACGTAGTATGTTTTCAGCTCATGAAAGGCCCAAATTACTGACTTCACATCTGGTTACTACCAACCAGCCCGTGTTTGCGGCAATGAGTATCGCTCGTCATTACAATGCTTGTGCACCATATCATACAACTCAAATGTTGGCAACGTAATCTTATTGCTTGACATAAAAGTCATCTATTTCGAAGCAGGCACTCTATTGGTTCCCCAGCCGTCAAGGTTGTTCGGTCTCGCGTGTGGTGTCTCTAAAGATGACACAGCGACATGCTCACCGACTGCTAATGGTCGATTGTACATGGGATTTGTGACCGTCATGCTATGGCCCTGGCTATCCAACAGTGGAGAACCAGGCGTATACCCCGAAAGAGTGACCTCCCGTCTTGATGTATCTTGCAACAAGCTATGATCTTCTATCGACAGATTGCTTGCCGATGCGCGGGAAGGTTGATTTGGAGCTGTGAATGGCCGCTTCTGTGGAAGACTATTCAGGTGGTGTGTCCTTGTCAGTGTCGAGTGAGGAGTCCCGTCCGCGGGTTGGGCGTGAAGCTCAGACGAAGTCTGCAGATTGTGTGCAGTGATGATCGGTGTTGTATCTTGTATACCTGGCCTTGCAGGCAGTGCTGCTGGTATGAGGCTGGGTGCAACATGCTGCGTAGGAACCAAGTCTTGATCTGATTTTGCTGATGTAACCTGCTCAATCGATTCGTTGGGCATGGAAGTGATAAATGTGGATTGAGACTCAACAGATGGCTTCTCTGGGTCGTTTCCTTTATGACAAGAGCTAGCATCGGCTGTAAAGACAGCTTCTGGGCTTACGCGAGGCTCTTTCGTTCCCAGCCGGCTTTTAATGGGTTCATTGTCGGCTTCAGGGTTGCTGAATGTGGCGTCGAGGCTGGTGGTAGGAATGGAGGGAAGCGAGCGAGCCAACAAAGCACTGTCATCGGATATATTGCGCGTTGAATCATGGGGGCTCTTGATCCTCAATTTGATCACAGTTTTTCGGGGCGTGTTCACATTTTCGACCTGTCGCCTACAGCTTCCACAAATAAAGTGGAAATCTGTACGGTCGGCTTCCGACTCCTTGATTCCAACACAGTTGCTATGCTGCCAAACATTGCATCTCTCGCAAGCGATACTGTGCGCCCCGTCGTCCACTTGCCCGTACAAGCCGCAGACACAATCAAAGGTCCAATATTCGTCTTCTTCCTCCAAAGCCTTGAGTGCTCGCCTGTTGCGATCAATTTCGGACTGTAGCTGTCGGTCTGACATTCGGGTTCGGCCATCAGGAGCAGGTTTATGGTCTTCTGAAAGTTGAGCCAGCTCTTCTTCGTGCAAACGGCGTTTGGCTGCTCTCTCCTTCAATCTCTTTTCTCTCGAAAAGAGTCTGAAATCCCGCTCGCGCTCTAGTTTCATCTGCTTTTGTTGTTCGCGCCTTTGGTTCTCCAGCTCTTTCCGCTCTCTCTCTCTTTCCTCTTTAATTTTCTCTTCTTCCTTCTGCTGCTCGACCTTGCCCGCAATTCGACTAGAGCGTTTTGCGTTTGCCATCTTGGCAAGACTTAGAAGCTCACGCTGGTGTTGCGCCTCTTTTCGCTTTCTGGACTCTTCTTGCTTCTCCAAGATTGGCAGTAAGTGCAAGCCGAGCTGATTCCGAAGTACTTTTTCATTCGCATCGCGAGTCTTTTGAAAGCTGTCGATTAGGCTTCGTACATCGTCTAATGTGATCGCAACACATTCCCAACGCATGCCGCCGAGAGAACTCGTCGACAACGCAATCCTTGAGTCTATGGTGTCGCTAGTTGTATGGTCCGTCGTCAATGGCATATTTGATGCGTGGCGACGTGTTCCAGATCGGCGGCTCGTCCCGTAGGTTTTCTTGCTTTTCGGCTTTGCGAGAGGTGGTTCCGGAGCTTCGTATAAGCGATAGACTCGGTTGTCATCTAGCACATAGTAGGTGCGATCGTCCGCGTCCCACCCATAAGGTTCTATCCTCTTAACACTTGCGTCAGTCTGTTTGCCCACGAGGCATCCGAAGGAAGCCGCTTACCCAACTAGTTTGATCAACATCCCTGGATTCCTCCATCTTTTCTCTCAATCGCTCAGGCTGGCTCATGATCCACTGTGTAAGTTGTTGGAGTATGGTTATCTGTGGTGAATGGTGCATTTAGCAGAACTCCCGTACAATTGTTTGGGCATACAATGCATACCTTTGTAGGTGCATCAAGTTCCAAAAAGCTTCGCGACCTAGTCTCGCCATCGCCGAGTGGGTTATCGTCTGGGGACTTTGCCGTGTATTCTTTGCGAAGCTGCTCATCAAGTATCTCGTGGCTGGAAGGGCCCATTAGAAACTTTTTCGACAAGTGAATAGCCAAGTACATTACTAACGTAAGGCCGCGATGTGAAGACACAAGTTTGAGGAGTGCTAAGGCGATATCGGGCAGAATTGTCGAAGATGGTTTAAGGCATTCGGTTTCGAGATCCTTATTCGCAAGAAAATTAGAATGTGCTGTCATCGTGGTCGAAAATCACACTGCACGCACTTCAATTTCGAGAGTTTCATCGATTTTCGCAACCTTTCCGAATATATATATCCATTGGCACAAATTGGCGAACTCCCACATGTTACGGATGCGTTGCAACAACGGCGACGAAGCCGCGTGGGCAGCATCTCCATCCTCGGCGGTGACAGAATTATATTTCGACGGCATCGAAGCGGCGAAGGGTTAATCGAGTTCGCATACAGTTCCGTAATGGCGTCGACTTAGCCCGTCGCGATCAAGATGGATAGGCGCAAAGCTTGTAATGTGTAGTTTTTGCTAACCAAAGCTCTCTTGAGTCTTGTATCAGAGATAAAGTGGACCGTTTACGTTGCAGGGGTACCCGTGTCGTGGTTGCGTGGGACGCGCAGCGAGCCACAGGCTGGTACTCCATATTTACACTGTAATGCTACAAGCCCCTGCGTGGTGTGGCCACATAGTAATTTGTACAGCGACAGTGCGCGCGGGCTGTGTGAGCGAGCCTGGTGGCCTCCCTGCACGCTCCTGAGTGTTTGAAGTGTGTTACCGCAGCATAATGCTGTTGATGCAGTAAATCTGCGACCTTTTCCCGGGACTCTCTTCAACCACGCTTCGAGATGCTTAATCTTCTGAACAAACCTGTTAACAACTGTCTCTTGCTATGATATTGCCTAGCGCAAAGTAGCAGGTAGTTGCATCAACGCAATAACATCATGGAACCATATAGCAACGATGCTGGCGAACAGCGCCGGCGCCAGTCTATACAACTTCGAGTTATGCAGTCCAACGAAGAAGGCGACGGAGGCCGAGCTCGAACTCTTGGAATTGCCTCACAAGCGACACCGGATATTTCTGCATCCCGACAACCCAGCTCAGATATTACAAACGCTGCGCGGAGCTGGGATCCTCTTGATTCTTCGATGACGGGGCCATACTCGAGGCCCGACTCTCCTATGGACTATTCGGCGCTGCAAATGGCGCTTCCGCCTGAAACGTACACCTCTTCTGACGGACACGACGGCTTCTTCTCCTCCAACAATCCCTTTGATACCGAACGAGCATACCTGGACGACGCGCAACACCAAGATTATGCAGACTCGGACAATGTTCCGTTGACGTCCCAAGCACAACCCATTTCTGGAGCCCCTCTAAACGACCGGCCCGAACCGAGATCACATAGTAACTTGTCCCAATCATTCGACCTGGGACATGACGGCTCAAGAGGCAGACAGACACTACGTGTGTCGGACCAAAAGCCTCTGAGTCTCGCTAGCAGCCACAGCCGGGCATATGGTACGACGCTGACCCCTGGCGAAGCCCGCGCATCTCGTTCGCCATCTCCATCAGGGGCATTCCTGCGGGCCGGCTCTATCGTGCGAGCCATGTCGCAGAGAGTCGTCAATATTAGTGGAGAGAGCGAGGTTGCTGTCAACCAGCGCACGTCATTGCAAGCAGCACGGATTTCGCAAGCATCCGATGGTCTTGCCTTCGATAGTACTTCTGGTAGCATGGATCCTATGCATTTGGATACATCTTATCAATCTCAGAGCCGATTGCCTGCGGGCGAGAAGGACGCCGGCCACAGCTTTACTGCCTCACTACCACCGCGGCCGCCTGGAAGCTCCGTCAACCCATTGAAAGGACATTCACTTGGATTTTTCTCACCTCAGAGTAAAATTCGACGTCGACTTTGCGACGCTCTAGTGAACCCGTACACAGAGCCCGTCATCTTATTATTGATTGTTCTTCAGGCTGTTTTGCTCGCCGTTGAATCAGGGCCGAGTGTCTTCACCCCCGGGCATGAGCGGCCGGAGCGGTTTGGAGGGAGGGCAATGGACTGGGCCATGTTGGCACTTTTCATAATATTCACACTGGAGATAGGAGCTCGTATTCTTGTCTCTGGGTTGGTGATGAATGCCGCAGAGTATAGCACAATCGATCGGAAGAAGGGGGTTCGTGCCATCATCTCGGAACAATATCGAACTTTCTTCCAGCCCCAACGCCAGAGATCCGTAAAAGGTAATCGGCAAGCACCGCCAGGTCACCCAACGATTGCCCGGTCCTTCACAACCTTTATGCAAGCTCCTCCTGGAGCCCCCGAGACCGTGGAAGCTCAAATGCGTTTTCAACTTGCGCGGCGAGCCTTCTTGCGGCATTCTTTCAATCGATTAGATTTGATAGCCGTCGTTTCGTTCTGGATAACATTTGTCCTTGGCATCACAGGTATAGAAAGCCGGCACCATTTATATATTTTCAAGATGCTTAGTTGTCTTCGCATTTTACGCTTGCTGTCGCTTACGCATGGCACTGCGATCATACTCCGAAGTCTCAAGAAAGCTGCACCGCTCCTTGTACGCGTCGCATTTCTTCTATGCTTCTTTTGGCTTTTGTTTGCCATCATTGGTGTCCAGAGCTTCAAGGCTAGTTTCAGTCGCCAGTGTGTGTGGCTTGATCCTTTGCAGCCATCAAATCTTTCTGCCGCGTTTACGAATGAAGAACAATTCTGCGGAGGTTATTTGAATAATGTCACTGGTGCCATTATGCCATGGGTCAAATTTAGCACCCCGGATTCCTTGGAACGCCTGGTTCCTGGCACAGGAAAAGGCAAAGGATTCATTTGTCCGAGGGG
This sequence comes from Lecanicillium saksenae, assembly GCA_027627215.1. Classification (NCBI taxonomy): domain Eukaryota; kingdom Fungi; phylum Ascomycota; class Sordariomycetes; order Hypocreales; family Cordycipitaceae; genus Corniculantispora; species Corniculantispora saksenae. The sequence continues at coordinate 34,192 of JANAKD010000014.1, read as the reverse complement.
CTCTCTTTGTCTTCAACAAGACAACCCTTCCAATGGCACAGTGAATTTCGACAACATCTTCCAGTCTCTTGAGCTAGTATTTGTCATCATGAGCGCAAACACTTTTTCAGACCTCATGTATCAGACAATGGCCTCTGATTACAAGCAAGCCGCGCTATTCTTCGGAGCTGGTATCATGATTATGACTCTTTGGCTCACCAATCTCCTCATTGCCGTCATCACATCCTCTTTCCAAGTCATTAGAGAAGAGAGCAAAGGAAGTGCCTTTACCTCAGATCACCAATCGTTTGTCCAACCACGTTTCGACGAGCACGCTCGGAAATCAACGTTGCAGCGCGTTGTTGAGAAAACTAAAATACCTTTCACACTGGTGATTGTCTTTGGACTGGTGTGTCAAGCCTGCCGCAGCGCGCGAATGTCACCATCTCGGGAGCGATTTATTGATGGCGCAGAGATTGCTGTTACCATTCTTTTGGACATTGAGATAGCGGTCCGACTCGCTTCAAATTGGCGAAATTTCCATCGCAGCTGGGCCAATATATTTGATCTGGGACTCGCAGTTATCACCACTGTCATTCTTATTCCACCTATTCGTCACACAATGGCATACTGGTGGCTGACAGTCTTTCAGATCGTTAGAGCATATCGAATCGTGCTCGCGGTGCCAATGACTCGGAAACTTATTCTGCTTGTCCTTGGAAACGCCGCAGGTATTGCCAATCTAATGCTCTTCGTATTTTTGATGACATTCTTGGTCTCCATTTTCGCCTCGCAACTATTCCGTGGCGAGATTCCGGTATTCAACGACGGTGGCGAGCTCAATCGTATTTCATTTTTCACAATCTACAACTCTTTCTTGGGAATGTATCAAATCTTGTCGAGTGAGAATTGGACCGACATTCTCTACTCGGTTACATCCTACGCACATGGCTACAAAACTGGTTGGATTGGGGCCTCGTTTTTGATTGGCTGGTTCACGCTATCGTACTTTATTCTTGTGAATATGTTCATTGCTGTCATCCAAGAAAACTTTGACGTATCAGAAGATGAAAAGCGCCTTGAGCAGGTAAAGGCTTTCTTACAGCGGAAAGAACTAGGACACAACGCCAGCAACCTCGCTCTGTCATCCATATTCAACTTGGGCAAGTCTCGACGCCGCCGCGACCCTTTGGATTATGGCCCCGCAATGATGGAAATGCTTCTCAAGGATGCTGTGGTTCGGGATTTTCTTGATGACGAGACCGCAGAGCCTCTTCAAGACGCTATGGGACACGATGGAACTGGCAGGTCGGCGTCAGCGTTTCAAGTGAATTCAGACCGTGGTTTGACTGGTTTATGGCAGAGGCTGAAAAACAAGTTCACAGACCAAGAACCCAACCCGTTCTACACAAGCATCAAATTTGATGGGCCAAATGATACCTTGGATCCGCGACAAATGGCCCGTCAAGTTGTGTCCGCAACAGCTGCCAGGCGCAAGGCCCAAAGGGAGTACCTTGCGAGGCACCCGAATTACAACACAACACTGTACATGTTCCCACCCAACAGCAAGCTGAGACGATTCTGTCAGAGGCTTGTCGGCCCTGCGAGAGGCTTTGAGCGAGTCGATGGTGTTGACCCGAACAAGATTGCATGGTATGCACTCTCTGCCTTTGTCTATGCCTGCGTCGTGGCCATGGTGGTTATTGCTTGCGTCACAACTCCGCTATATCAGCGAGAATACCGAGAAGAGCATCACACTGATAGTCTTAATTGGTTTGTTTGGACCGATTTGGCATTCGTACTTGTGTTTACTCTTGAAGCTATCATCAAAATAATTGCTGACGGTGCCTTTTGGACACCAAATGCTTATCTACGGAGTTTGTGGGGAATCATGGACACTTTGGTTTTGATAACGCTCTGGATCAACGTCATCACCCTGTTCATCAACGACGGAGCTATTTCTCGAGCAGTGGGCGCATTCAAAGCGCTGAGGGCCCTGAGACTTCTTAACGTCAGCAACAGTGCCCGAGACACCTTTCACTCCGTCATCATTCTCGGCTGGTGGAAAATTTTTGGCGTGAGTGACGAGTTTTTAACATGTGACAAAGTTGACAGCATGGATACTGATATTCTGATATTAAATAGGCTGCTTTTGTTTCGATCTCTTTGCTTATTCCTTTCGCCATATACGGGCTAAACATTTTCAACGGTAAAATGATAAAATGCAATGATGGTGATGGCATCACGCTCTTGACGCAATGCTTTGGCGAGTACGGCAGTACTCCATTCAAGGATGACTGGGTGATGCTAGCTCCCCGCGTTGCAGACAACTCGTATTTTAAGTTTGACGACTTCGGCTCTTCGCTATTTACGCTTTATCAAATTGTCAGTCAAGAAGGATGGACAGATGTATCCTTTACCGCGCAAGCCATCACCGGACGGGGATTACAGCCTCGAGAACTTGCTTCGCAGGGCAATGCCATGTTCTTTGTGGTTTTCAACCTGATGGCCACGGTCTTCGTCTTGACACTGTTTATATCAGTCTTCATGCGCAATTATACCGAACAGACCGGGGTTGCTTTCCTTACTGCCGAGCAACGATCATGGCTCGAGCTAAGAAAGCTTCTGAGACAAATATCTCCTTCTAAAAGTTCTTACAATGACAAAGGCAAAGAATGGAAACGTTGGTGCCACAAGAGAGCTATTGAGAAACGTGGGAAGTGGTATCAACTGGTTACAGTTGTACTTGTTCTCCATCTTGCCCTCCTTGTCGCAGAATTCAATAACGAACCGCGATGGTGGTCCAGAACACGAGAGTTTGTTTCCTTGCTATTCATTTTGATATATATGAGCAACATTGCAATTCGGATTTTTGGCCTTGGATGGAGCAGATTCAGAAAAAGTTCCTGGGATTTGTACGCATTGGTTGTGGTTTCTGGTGCCTTTATCGCTACATTGTCACTTCTGATTGCCAACACCCGCGGCGAGGCCTACGAGCAGCTCTACAAAACCTTCTTAGTGGCGATCATTCTTTTGCTCATCCCTCGAAATGATGCATTGGATCAGCTGTTCAAGACTGCCGCGGCGAGCCTGACAGTGATCAGCAATCTATTGGCCACATGGCTTGTTTTATTCTTGGTATTTGCCATCGCTATGACGCAGGCTTTTAGCTTGACACGTTTTGGTGGGCAGGAAACCAGTGACCTGAATTTTCGCACAGTGCCCAATGCACTCATTCTGTTATTCCGGATGAGTCTCGGAGAAGGCTGGAACCAGATCATGGAAGATTACGCGGATATTGAGCCACCACTCTGTGTCAAAGAATCTACATTCTTCAACAGTGATTGTGGAAGCAAACCTTGGGCTAGAATACTCTTTGTGGGCTGGAACATTATCAGCATGTATATCTTCGTCAACCTCTTTGTTTCTCTGATCTACGAGAGCTTCAGTTATGTCTACCAGCGATCCAGCGGCATGGCAGTTGTGGACAGAGACGAAATCCGCCGTTTCAAAGAAGCCTGGAGAAGTGTCGATCCTGCCGGAACCGGATATATCACCAAGGATCAATTTCCCCGTCTACTGGGTGAGCTCTCTGGCATATTTCAAATGAGAATCTACGATCCCGAAGATTCGGTCTCCCAAATCTTGGACGATGTGCGCAGCGATGTACGGATGTCACGTCATTCTTCCATCGTAGCCTCGAATGCCAGCGGCGACATCGATCTTGGTAGACTGAATCGAAGATTAGCACATCTCGATATTGAGAAGATTCGGGCAAGGCGACGAGTTTTCAATGTTTTCTTCGAAGAGGTTCTCGTTGCGGCAGACCCAGATAGAGGCATCGCCTTCTCAGACGTCCTACTGATATTGGCACACTATAAAATCATCAATGATAGCAAGAGCTTGAGGTCAGTAGCATGCGCCAGGTTGCTCAACATCCCACAACACAAGGCGCTAACGTGTTTCATAGATTGGACGAGTTTCTTCGACGTAGGGCTCGACTCCAGCGCGTCGATGAAGAAATCCGTCGCAGAACGGTGCTCGGATTTTTTGATACGCTGTAAGTGCAAACGCTAATGCATGCCTGGTTACAGTAGAGGCTAATTTTCAACTTAGGTATCGGTCCAGGAAATTTAAGCAGCATATGAACATGAAACGTTCTGCACGCATGGCAAATGTTCCTCAGCTGAGCGTTCCTGAAATTCTGGTTGACGACGAAGAGTCCAGCGCAAATACAGTTGCCGGTGCTTCGAACAAAATGAATAGGCCTCTGCTTCCGAGCCTCAACACCAATCTTGAAACGCCCCAAAAACCATCAGTCTGGGCTGGTGAGGTTTCTCCGCGAGACTCCGGAACGCAGCACCCGCTCAGCTTCCCCAGGACGTCTGGAGGAGGTATATCCCCGCCAGTCAGTCCTATGCGGACAAGTTTCCAGCTCAGTCCTTCCGATGCCTCCAATGCAGAAACCGATCGCAGAGGCGGATCTCTGAGTCCAGCACAGGCCCGTGGCATGCTAGATGATTCTGTTTGGGTGGAAAGTATCCGAAAAAGCAAAACTCTTCGTCGCTCAGACAAGACGAACTATAGATATGGTGATCTCGGTTAATTTATCGTTGAACTTTGTCGATTTTGATCAGTTGCGGCTATCCGCTCAGGAGCATTATATGGCGTCTAGGAAAAATAATAGATCTGCAATTTTTGAATTTACCCTTTCCTTTAAACAGTACGTCATAGCACAGGTCCATGCAATGCCTGGAAATAGGGTATAGGATTTACAGGTCCAGTAAGCGTTAATTAAAGCAAGGACAAGGTCTGGCTGCCGGATCCGGCAGCGAGACAGGTGCGCATCGTGTGACGACCTAGGATGGAGTCAGGTATCAATTATCAGCACAAAAGTGAGTTTTGATTAAGGACTTTGTTATTTCTAACCTGTCGTTAACGAAAGCAAGTAAGCCGCTGAGTGGCGCAGCATAATCTCTGGCGGTCGTTTTCAGGAGCTGATGCTGTGTCGGTTTCAGAACTGGAGAACTACTATTTGGGCTGTCACAAGTCAAGCTTGTCTGAAACAGCTGTGGACATGACCCAACGCTGCAGGTTTGCTTGTTGCAGGCCGTATTTTCTTCACATTCTTGTAAAGTCTAGACTGAAAAATGCGGCCTGGCTCATGCACTTGGGTTTATGCCATAGTTTAAATAAACGGCGAGCCCGTGCCTCGAAGCGCTGCCTGGACGCTCTTCCCAGTTACACACGCTCCCTTGAGCCTCATCCACTGCGTTGCATCAATTTCTATCTTTCGCGCATGACATTTTACTCATTGCCATTGCGAGAGAAAAAAAATAAAACAATAATTGTCACTCTTATATTTCTTTTAATTTGCCAGCATTTGTTGGCGTGCCTGTCCCTCAATCATCAGAACTTCTACTGCAGGCTGTGCCGCATTCGGAGGTCAAGGAAGGGAGCGGATACAACTGGACCACTCGTTTCTTGCCCTTCACTTATCCCAATAATACCAGAACTCGAGCTATCGATCCATTTTACAATCAATATACTATACAAAACGGCAAAAGGGTCATTTTATTGAGCAACAACGACAGGCTCGTCTTTCTACTTAATTGAGCTGGAGCACACACGATCTCGCCAACGTCTTTCTTGCATCTGCATTCACTTTCTCTCACGAACCCACGCCGCCCGTTGCGTTCGCCACTTGCATTCCCAATAAAAATTGATGCACCGTCAAAATGGCCGCTTCAAGATTCCAACACAACAAAATGTCGAGCAATTTTCGCACTGCAATTCGTATTGCTCCCTCGCAACATCATGCTCGCAGCATCGCTCCTCCGTCAAGCTTCATGGGTTTGAGCGCCGCCACCACAATTAACAGCATCATAAACCGTCAACCTTGCATCGTTGGCTTAGTTCAAGAGCGAACCAGCTTCCCGACAGAACTTGGCGTTCTAGAGCCTCGGCCGTTGGTATACTGGAGCAGCGTTGAGGACAGAATGGGCTTCCTGTGAGGCTTGCCCTATGAGTCCCGGCCCGCCAACCCGACATATCGACTGCATACACATTTTTCTTCTTACATTTTTGAACCCATTTTACCAAATCTCGGTGCATTTCCAAACACTTTCTCTTTCGTGGAGACTGGCCTTTTTCGTCGTGCTGCAGGGCAGTGCAAGGGCAGATACCCGCATGTGGCTTTTATGGCCAGCTCCGAACTATACAGATAATACATATACCTCTTTCGCTTGTCGTTTGCTTCGAGCCATTCCGTCATGCTTGAAATTTTAACGTGGTGAAAAGAATAGCTCGGGTACGAAAACGTTGAGAGCTTCAAGAACCTGAATGCCACCCATGCCGTAGCATAATTGCTTATCAAGCTAGTGGCAGACGCCCGCCAACTTCTTGGGGCCGAATGTTTCAGTCGCGTCGGGCTATCCATAGACACGTCAGAATAAAAGTCGTCACCCTAGTAGCCATGAGGCAAGAAATCTCAGGAAATACAGCGCAGCTGTTGACCCTGCAGCCGCCACCACAGCGAGTGCCACAAGCACTCTACCGCGAAGTAGAAATGCCTCCTCAGCCTCCATCTTCATGAGTTTCTTTTGCTTGCTGTGGTAATACCATGGCTCACGAACGACATCAGAACCGACATCAGAGCTCTTGCGCATATCTTCATACGGCTGCTTGCGGTACAATATATCGTGTAGCCAATTTGGCAGCCGGCCGCGAGATTCAGCGTGTGTGTGCATTCGCAGACGCGTGTAGTGGATATCGACCAGGAGGAGTGACACTATGAAAGACACGAAATTGATCGGGGTCATAATTATCTGATGAATTGCGCATTAGGAATTATTAATTCTTGGAACTGGGGCGCGTTATGTCATGAGTAATCAACTGCACCAGCCGTACGCTTACCTTGTACAGTGTCGCTGGTTCATCCTCATCGTCGGGCAGGTCTGCGCGGAGTGTGGAAGAGCGCGGTGGTGATGGTGGCGGCGTTGCCATAGTTCTGGATGAAGTCGATTCCATATCAGAAGCGGTATGTAAATAGAGCGAAAATGGTGAAGATGAGAAAGCAGAAGTCGCATTCGGCAGAACTACACACCTTCTCCAGAAATGGCGTACATATGTCCGTTCCGCCTGACATCGGCTTAGTACCGCCTGAGAGCAGCGTCCGGCTGTTCCGGCGGTGGCACCCCAATGACCAGTGATGCGATCGATCCGGGCGTTCCAGTGGCCCCCACAGAGACCATCCACCTATACCTAGGTATGTAGAGGTAGCCACGCTATTCCCTGCACCTACCTACCTAGGACTGAGGTAGATATCATATCAGACGTCATTAGGTAGTTAGTCGAACCCCAGCGCGATAGAGTAAGTATAAACAGACAGCAACGCCGTATCATCTTCTATCCGTAGTGGATTTTATTTCCAACACGCTGTAATATAATTAAAAAAGATCTATCGACGCCGATGTACACTTTCCTTTTTTCTTGACCAGTGCCAACCCTTGGGGAATAGCTGTGTCACTACCAGCCAGAGTTCCAGAGCGGCTTCAAACCCAGTTTAATTCCGTACATTCCAAAAGTTAACACCCATATATTGACCATGCTCGGATCTATCGAGTGTTGTGAATGTCGAGAACAAGAATGTCCTGGGCCCCAACGCGACAAAGCTCATCCATCACAAGAGCAATCTTCTTCTTTTCAACCATGGAACTGACAGCGACCCAACCGTCGGCATCAAGCTGCGTAATAGTAGCGGCGCGCTTTCCAGGGGTGATCTTGGTAGCTTCGGCAAGCTTTGAGCGCTCCACGTTGTACTGGCACAGCACAAACTTTTGGGCGGTGATGACACCGCGGATTCGCGAGGCAATGAGTTCGACCAGTTCAGCATTGGAGGGCTTCGTTGACTTGATAAGAATAGCGCTGGACTCAACGACAGTGTCGATGGCTTTCAGGCCAGCGGCGCGCATGGTTTCCCCAGATTCTATCATAAAGATCAGCTCCACTTACACTCAACATTATGGGAGTTGCATCTTTGCTTACCAACAAGATCAACAATGCCTTCGGCTACTCCAAGAGCGCAAGCAGCCTCGACACTGCCGCTGAGCTCAATGATATTGGTACGCAGAGGCTGCGCGGGAGGCTGTTCGTCGGATGCCGGATCGATTCCAGCTTCAATCTTGGCGAAATGCTCCGCGGCTAGGTTGGGAAAGCTGGTACCGATCGTGAGACCGATGAGATCTTTGGTAGATGAGTATTTCCCCTTCTCGGGCACTTGAACCTGCAGCTTGCAGGAGCCAAAGCCAAGGTCCATTACTGTTTCGCACCCGGCGCCCTTGTCCGTGGCCGGTGTGTGGGTTTTAACACCAGCAGCATATTCCTTGACCTGATCCCAGCCAGTAATACCCAGGTCCACGCGTCCCTGGCCAACAAATGTCGGAATATCAGCAGCGGGGAGGAATATGAGCGCGATGGGGAGATTCTTGACGAGGGCAATGTCGAGGCGGTTTTCGCGGCGGAACTGAATGTCGGCACCTTCGAGCAGGTTTAGGGTGGCGGCATTGAGGCGGCCCTCTGCAACAAGACGTTAGTAAACGCAAGAGTTTGCTGAATTCAAAGTGAAAGCAATATCATCTTACTCTTTGGTACGGCAAACAAGAGCCGGCCTTCTAGGCTGTTGGTAAAAAGAAAAGAAAAACATCAGTTCCTGTAGGACGCGGGGCAAATGGCGGGGTACGTGGTGGCGGTCGACTGGTGAAAAGTATTCCTTACTGGTTAACCAGATCCATGGCTTGCAAATATGAAGCAGTATTGCGATACGACAGACTCAATTGCAGTGGGAGTTGAACTCAAGATGAGGTAAAGTGCGCGACAAAAGTCGAAATATTTCCCGTGAGTCAAGGCAAACTCAAGCTCTTGAATTTCTGCTCCGACAGCGGGGCAAACTGACGTACCTCGCTTGATGCGCCAGCCAATTTTCCCCAACAGGCCCTTCCGTCAGCGGCCAGCGGCGTGAAGCGTGGTGGGGCAGTCGTGCGCCCGTGGTCCATTGCTGTACTCGCATTTGTAGGTTCAACATCCGAAGCGTTGATTAGCGAAAAGAAACCGAAGCTACTTATTTTGCGGTTGGGGTTTGTTAAAACGTATACTGCTACACTTTTGTGTGATTCGATTATCCGTGTTGTATATAAATTAACGAAAGGGGGCTGCTTCGGATCGTAGGCAGTGGTCCGTTCAACAGCCTTTTACCGCCGCGGGAATTCCCTGGTGACTGACTGCCTGTGGTTAGGCTACATTGTCTTCCCGAACTTGACACGTCGATGAAGGCCAGATGGAAATTCGACACCATATCTCTTTAAATACCACACCATATTATTACCCGCATTATGCGGAATCAGAATTCTTTCAGAGGCTGAGGACCAAGTGGCTGCCAGTCGAGTCTTTGTTCATGCCTGGCTTGAAGAGCTCGTACAAATTTGGTTTATGATAAAAGTGCCTCGTACGCAAATAATCTGTCACGAACTACACTCTTGCACTGAAAAGAAAAGGGCATTTTGACGAAAATAAGCGGAGTTCAAGTATCTGGCTATCAAGCTAGCTACTACCGATCGCCAGAAACTTATTTGCTCCAAAAAAAAGGGACTATAATTGAGTAGTCAGTCGTGAAAAGACGTCCTACTGGCTGCTGAGCGGGCCTCGATGCTGATGCTCGTGCTATTTTTACAACCGGGTCTCAGCCTCAACTCGTGTCAACTCTGAGTGATGACGAATGTCGCGGCGCCAATGCAGGTAGATGCAGCGTCGGCGGCAAGCTCAGCCAAACATTGATTCAGTTAGTTCAACCGAGTCATACCTGCAATACCATTTACCGGCAATTGCATTCAGCTTGCGGCATTCCGAAACTGGTAATTAACGACAACGAAGACTGGCGGGATGCTCGTGTCCTACTAGCCGCTCATTTTTTATTCCCTGTACAACCTGTTGCTACAGAAATAAAATCGCACATGTTCGTCCCGCGAACGCTTCACTCTTACTGGTGGAATATTGCTTTCAATAATCTAAGAAATAAAGCTGCTAATCACTTTAGCGAGACTGCGGGGACTGTGGTAGAGTCAGTTGGACTTGACCAGCTGCCAGATGAGTGATCATGTCTGCGACACCACCACATAGTATGGGCCGGAGGATTTAAGCCCGACTCTTTGTTACTTGGTAATCATGCCGTACACTTGACCACCGTTGTGGTAGTTTCCTCAATGTGTTAGCGAGAGCGAAATCTATCGGTGCAGTCTAGCCCCTCCCCGACGGGTCTGGTTGCTTGGGTACTCCTCGCGGATTCTTCCCATACATAGGTCCACGCCAACAACGTCACCCTTGTTGGCACAGTTAGGGAGGTACTTGTCCCGTTTCCAGACAGTCTGCGCTCTCCAGCAATGTGTAAGACACTGTGCCACACGTCTGGTCTGGTACGAAACCTGACAAGTCGGGAACCTCGCCTTTCGATGCCGCCCCCTTTTTATCAGCCACAGTCTTGCTTTGCGGCGAATCGCCGCGACCCAAAAAGACGGAGTTGTAGGCGTTAAAATAGAAACTGGGCTACAGCCTGGTACTTGGCTACCCCTCTCTGACCTCTCCAGCTATAGTGTAACCATGCCCGCAGCAGCTAGGTAAGCAGCTAAAGCTCGTACTCTCGTGCGAGGGCTTGCGGTTCCTGGAAGGTACCTTACAGGCATCTTCCTCCCGTCACCCACTAGCAGGGGACCGCTGTCAGTAGAGTTAGCGCTCCCGCGAACCGTCTTCCGGCTGGCCTTCTCTACCGCACCTAGGTAGGTCGGTACCTACCAAAGGACGAACGCTCCGCAGGTCTGCCCAAGGCGTCCCCCGAAGCAAGCTCTAGTACCAGGTATCCCCTTAAACTATGTGGTCGCAGGGGCTTATTCTCCCAGGGACTGCCATAATACCATTGCATGCTGAAGAATCAATCTTCACAAGAAGGAACCATAACTACCTACCTAGGTAGCGACCTGAGAAAGGCTCCTCACCTGACACCCCGCCACTAGCCATGTCTCTTCTGCGCTAACCTGACTAGCTACTGCTGCGCTACTCATGCATTGCAGAAGGACATGCAGGTGCTGCTAGCAAGTTAGCTCCTTGGGTAGGTAGGTAGATGCTAATTGGGCCATATTGGTGCCTACGCTGCTCTCCAAAAGTCAAACTCGGATGGCGAACAAGCGCTGGCTGCTACGCGCTGCATCGGCTGCTTCAACCAACGGCTCCTCCTCCTCTTGCCACTGTCTCAATCCCCTTTTTTCTACCACCTCATGTAGCTGCGCAGCAGCAGAGTTTTAAAAGCAGTGGATTGCCGCCCGGCCACTACAACTACCTGCAACTCCTAAGCTCAAGCTCTATCCCGTCAAAATGAACCCTCCATATCAACCACCTGGTCCACAGCAGGCCTTTCCACCATCGATGCCGCCTCCAGACGGAGCTCCAAACTACCAGCGCTCGGTATCGTCTCAGCTTCCCCTTCCAGCGCCTCGACAGTTACTTCAATATGCAGACTCTTATCATCAAAACTCTTCTCATGGCCTGCCGCATCACCACCATTCATCCAGCAATCTCCCGCCTCCTCACCATCCCATGCCCCCTCCACCCCCGCAGCCTCAGCAGTATCAGCCGCATCAACACCACCACCAACAACACCAGCTGCCTGCGCTGAATCCCGGCCATGGCTCGAGGAGAAACAGCTATGCAAACGAGGCACCGCTGCCCCCTGCCCAAGCGGTTTCGAATGATAGCAAGCCCGCACAAGCTGTCCTCACTTCAGTCTCAAACATAGACGAAGTGATAGGTTACAAGTATCAGTACGTTATAACTCATGTATATGTGCCGGTGGATCTAACTGACGGATTGATAAGGCTTGATGTAATACAGCAACCTAAGCGAGCCCGTATGTGTGGCTTTGGTGACAAGGTAGCATGCCCCTCCCCTCGTGGCCCTCCATCACCGCCGTCTAACTGTGCAACAGGATCGTCGACCCATCACGCCACCGCCTTGTGTTCGCCTGTCTATTATTGATATGGCGACTGGAAAAGAGATCAATTACAAGTAGGCATTGCCGATGGAAGATTTCAACTGGAGTTATTGGCTGACAACCTTCCTTCCGTAGCGAAATTGACCATGCGATGTTCGTTCTCAACGTCGACCTTTGGAACGCGGATGGCACACGAGAAGTCAATCTCGTTCGTTCCTCTGCCGCATCATCATCAGCGGCCTCAGCAACAGCAAATGCACCTACATTTCCTCGCAACGGCGCAGAAGGTCACCATGCCATGCATGCATTACCACCAGGCCGCGATGCGCCGTACGCTCAGCAACGCGCACCGTCATACCCGGCGGAATACCCTGCGCAGGTGAATTACCATAATGGTAAGCAGCTTAGCCACATATGCAAAGAATTTGCTGTCGCTGATAATCGGAACAGGAAATGGAGCATATCGACCAGGTGGCACTTTTCCGCCACCTACACACCACTATCCACAGAATCCCAGCTATGGATCGGACCAGCAGATGCCACCCCCAGCTAATGGCGGTCATTCACGAGCGGCCTCGACTTCCGAATCCCATGGCCAAGAGCAAGGAAACATGACAAGGATGAGTGTCAGTGGAGGACAGCCACAAGGAATGTTCACCCGAAACTTGATTGGTAGCGTGGCGGTCAGCGCGTTCAACCTGTGCGACACAGAAGACAAGCGGGGTATCTGGTTTGTCTTACAAGACCTTAGTGTCAGAACAGAAGGAAACTTTCGGTAAGATGACTTCGTTAACGTTTCCCCAGGTTGAAGCTAACCACCGTACTACACAGCCTTCGATTCTCTTTCGTGAATGTAGGGCCACGTGGAGGACGTGTACCTCCAGATGGTAATCCTCCAAAAGTCACGACTGGTCGAGCACCCATCCTTGCATCTTCATACAGTGAACCATTCAGTGTTTTCTCAGCGAAGAAATTTCCAGGCGTTTGTGAAAGCACGGCTCTCAGTAAAACGTTTGCTGCTCAAGGTATCAAGATTCCTATTCGGAAGGAAGCTGGTGGAAAAGGAGATGATGACGATGCCTACGGCGACTGAGTTGAAGCTGTATCTGGAATTCAGACGTTGCAATTTTATAAATACATAGGGCGGTTTAGCGATGCTTCATTTTATATCGAACTGGTGGCATGCCTTGAAGTATGCACCTCAAAATCACTTTCAGGAAAGTTGCTGTTTGGCAATAGCAGCAGCCATAGACGCATCGATAGTATGGAAATAATTTTTGAAGTCTCACAGAAATTAGCCATGCATTTGAGAGCAAACCAAACCATACCAAGCCCAGCGTTCTCGAGGAGCCGGGCCTGTCGATCTCTTACATGCCGATTTTTCCTAGTGGCTCACAGTAGTGTGATAGGTGGGATGTTGATCGCGATATTTATGCGGCTTGGGGCGTGCAATTTGTTCAGTTTTATAGCACCAAATTCTGCCTGTTCTGGTAGTGTTGACGGTAAATCGTGCGTACTAGGTCTACTTCTTATTTAGCTGCCTCTTGCCTGCGCAGAGTCAGCGCTCGAGGCGTCCACTGATCGGCTCGTACGAATCTGAGTGGGCGGACGCTGGTGGGTTGGTGGGGGTTCACTGGCGAACCCCGCCCCTCTGGCACCGTCAGTCACTCGCCAACACCGAAGGCGGCGGCAAACTAAATCTGCTGAGCCGATGGCGCAAGTCCTCAGACAGCGAAGGCAAAAAAAAGAACTCAGGTCCCTTTGCCAAGAACGAGCATCACGAGGTTCCTGTCCTTAGCCCTCTTTTAAAAAATTGGCCTCTCGTCCCCTCGACTCTACATACTGTCCCGCCTCACTCGACCTTCGCATCACCTTTCGCCGAATCCGCCACGAATCCTTTAGCGACTGCCAAAAAGAACTTGGGCAAGCGATTCCTATCCTCTTACGATATCTCAGAAGCCACCCGACTCTCTCTCCATAACAATCCAATTTCCCCGATCCCGCATCGTCTAGATTAGTACGGAATCTGAACTCACTCCGGCGCACTACAGCTCCTCTTGCACCACTTCAGCGGCTAGACCGACATTCCAAAATAATGACTTCGCAATACGCTTCGCACGGGCGCGGCGGCGCTGGCAACATGTCGGACGCCAAATCTTCACCGAAACTTCAGCCCTCCGACCTAGAGACGCCGACACTAAAGAAGCCCATTGTGACAACTGGCCGCGGGGGCACGGGCAATATGGCCAAGAATAATGACCCTATTGAAACCCGAATGCGTCAAGATGTCAGACCGTGAGTCGCTGCTGCGGTGGGCTACCTGGGCCACTCAAATCGCTAACATACTCTCCTCAGTGTTCCTCGTCGCTACAGCAGTGGCGCCCAGCATGCTGGCAGAGGCGGCGCTGGCAACGTTTTCAAGGACGATACCGAGGAGCTGGCCCGTACCGCAAGCCGCGAGCAGGCCATTGCCGATGATACAGAACGCCCCGAAACGCCATCTAAAAGCCGAAAGGGCTGGCTCTTTGGTAAGAAGGCGTAAAAGTCACAGTGCCTCATTTGCCGAGGCAACGTTACCAATCAGTGACTTGCTGCTACGGGTACTGATGGCGCATTCATCGTGATACATCATTATCTTTATCCATGGGGCACTACAGAGTTTGGGCCTTTTTCTCCGCCGGCATTCTGGCAATTTACTCACAAGTCTGCTACATGCCTTATGAAACAATGCGGCGATTTGCCCATGACTGCTGACGCTTTTTACACTGCATATACCGACCGCATATACTGCAACTATCTACGTTGCCAGAAAAACAAAATGTATCAATAGTTTCTTGCGAAGTGCTTTCTAAACAGTTTTAATTCGTTGCCAGTACCAAAATCTACCAAGTATACTGAAAATATGCCTTAAAAAGCCTACCATGACCATACTTTTATGACTTTTGGGTGTCGTTTCATAACAGACCGGAGCCTCTTCAATGGTTCCCGTTGGTACAGATATGTGTAAATTCGCCCTACTCTTTTGTGAGACGGTGGATCTCCTCAAAAAAATGCTTCAAGTTGTCTGGATTGACACCGGGAGTAATTCCTATACGCATCATTAGCACAATATCCAAAAGGCTGATGTCCGGTCCGCATACCATGGCCCAAGTTAGCAATCCAGCCCTTCTTTCTGCCAGTCCAGAAACCATCTACGGTGCGTTGAACAGCCTCAGTAATTCCCTCTTTCGTGCCATATAGCACACCAGGATCGGCGTTGCCCTGGAACACAACATTCCGGTCGCCACGAATCTTAACAGCCTCGGCAGGGTCATGCAGCCAGTCGAGGCCGACAACATTGTAGCCCAGGTTGCAGGCCTTGTCCAATGCATGATAGGCACCCTTGGGGAAGACAGTCATAGGAACAGGTTCAAGACCGAGGCTTTTGAGCTTGCCAGGCAGCTTTTCTGCAATGTGTGCCAGGTAGGGCTCTGAGAACTTGCTGAATGAGTCTGGTCCAAGCTCACCAGCCCACGAGTCGAATACCATAACGAGCTGCGCTCCAGCTTTAACTTGGAGAGCGAGATGATCGACGCAGATGTCGGAAATCTTGGCAAGCAGCTTCTTGGTAGCCTCAGGATACTTGTAGATCCAGGTCTTGCTCTGCATGAAGAGTTTGGTGCCGCCACCCTCGACCATGTAGCAGAACAGAGTCCACGGGGCACCGCAGAAGCCAATCAATGGTACGCGACCCTTGAGCTTTTGACGGGTAAGCGTAATAGCTTCGTAGACATAGCCGAGCTCCTCGGCGACGTTAACGTTGCGCTCCATGACCATGCCATATTGTTCATCCTCAGGAGCCTTTAGAGGCTCTGGGAAGTGGGGACCCTTCTTATCAACCATCTCTACCGTCATTCCCATTGCCTGCGGAATCACTAGGATATCGGAGAAAATGATGGCGGCGTCAATGAGGCCAGCGTAACGGTCGATCGGCTGTAGGGTCAGGTTCGAGGCAACTTCGGGATTGCGGCAGCATTCGAAAAAGTCGCGGCCACCCTTCTCCTCATGGTATTCCGGGAGATAGCGGCCAGCTAAATGAATAAATATTAGACTCGGCACCAGAACTAGCGGCTCCCTGCGCCTTTTCTTTCCTTACCTTGTCGCATCACCCACATGGGTGGACGCTCGACAACCTCGCCTGCCAAGAAAAGTATTCGTCAGCCTCAAGGAGAGTTCTCAAGACAATTCCTACCGCATGAATGCAAAGCACGTACCGCGGGCAGCGCGAAGCAATAAATCGTTTTGCAGTGGCTCGAAATTATGTTCCATTTTGACCATCGAATGCATGTGAATGAATTCTCAAGTCTTCCCCGCGACAAGCAGTGGAGGGGCAGAGCTCGCTCTGTGGTACGTACCTCTCTGGCGTCGGAGCACCCTCGGCCCGGCGCAATGGCAAGACTACCTAGCTGTCGCCAGCGCCAGCACGTCGCGAAGCGACGCAAGCTTGTGTGTGGGCTGGGTTGCCAGCTAAACCTCATCAGCTAAACCTCCCTCGCAACATTTGTTCATCCACAGCCACCTTCGACATTTGCTGCAATTGTCGGCCTGCACACGTCGGTATACCCGCCAACCGCGACGAAGACCTCAGCGTGCGTTCCATCGACCAAATAAAGCCAACGGCGCTGCAAAATGTCCGAACAAGAATACCAAATCAATCCGCTGGTGCAAGAGTCCATGATTCACAATGGTCGGGTAGGCATCGCCTCAACTCTATCAGATTCTCACGGCGCGCATATATTAACAGGTGATGCTACGCATAGATTCTGTCAAATTTCCAGAGCATAACTGCGCCGCTTTTTGGCGTTACCGCTGGTGTCCTTGGCCTGGAATCATACACCGGCTTTCTTCTCTACTTTGTGCTCTCGATCATTGCGACCGTCATGTTCTACGCGGTACAAATAGCACCGTCATCGCTTGCCGCTGGGAAGGCACCATTCGATGCCAGCCGATATTACTATGGTGCCGTTGGCTTCTGGACCGGCGGCATTTTCAACGGGCTATCGGGGTTCATATTGACCTGGACTCTATTTTACGGCTTGGTACAAGCCTAGTTCAGAGAGGCTGCATAGCCACTATATTATAGTAATTTCTAAAATGCTACTCGAATGCAAGCAATTCTAATTTCATTTATGACTAAAACCGGAGCGTCGAAATTCCTTCACCCGCTGATACGCTTGAACGCTATACCGAATATTTAAGCAAGTTTCAAATCTTTAATCAACAATTTCTACCACTTTTCCAACATGGCCTTCCAGTCCGGATCTATCACGTGTGCCGCCTTCTAGTATAATGACGCGCGATCCCATCTCAATCCATTCTCGAGTGTGCAGCAGCTCCAACGTCACCTCAGCGCCGGTGTTGTTCGCTGATCCCGGTGCCTCGCACTCTATATCCTCATTTAAGTTGAACACACCGAGCTCGTCTGTTGTCGTATTGCCGGGTTCTTGCCCGCCGCCGTCGAATCCGGGATGATGGATTCTTGATATACGAGCAGCAGCACGAATGCTAGCAACGTAGACGTTGACCAGCGTGCCAATTGTCAAAGACTCTGTATCAAACTCATTGAAAATGGCAGTGAAACCGCTTGCAGCCTGTAAAGAAAGGCCTGTGTCCAACATGTGCTTTGACGGTACTGCCAGTACCATGCCCCTGCGGATGCGCGGCATCTCTCTGGGAGAGCTTTCCCTGCCTAGATCCAAAACAAGACCAATAGAGCCAGCCTGACCGGCTTCTAGCGTCCTGACCGGAAGTCGCAGGTTTCGAATACTCACGACTTCAGCCTTCAGCCACTCACCCGCAATCTCAGAAGCAGAAACCGCATTGTTCATGGCAATTCTCGCCAATTCTGCCGAGGCAGGGTGAGATATAGAGAGACCAAAGCTGCTCGGTGAGGGACGATCTTCCGGGCCAGAGACCTTCGCATCTTCGTCCTCCGCTGGAAATGGCCCAGCAACAATGCTTTCCCCAACCGTCAAGCTACCAAATCTGAGATGACCCGAGACAATGACACCATTTTGACCAGTTCCCGGGTCACCAACGAGGCTGCCCTGGGGAATCGGCAAGTTGTATGTATCGTCAATGTGAAAGAGCGATTTTGGTTGCTCAGGGTTCAGTACAGCACCGACAAAGTCGTGCGAGGTCGGCGGAGGAGGCAATGGTAGACTGTCCAACAAGGCATGAAGCAAACCTATGCCAGATCCTGTCATTGCACTTGTCAGTACAATCGGTACGATTTGGGTCAAACTGTTCGCTTCTTCCATCGCTTCAATAATCGGTTTAGCCTGTGCTCTGTCGCTCGCCGGAATCTGAGCGAGCTCCTTGTGCTCTTTTTGATCAGGTTTCAAGATTTTAGGCACTCTTCCCGCATCCTTGATTGCGCTGAGAACTTTGACAAGTGTCTTTTGAAGGCCGACTTTAGACGCAAGATCCATTTTTGTCACGACGACAGCCATGGGAACCTCCAACTTGAGAGAGAGCGTAAGATGCGCCCTGACAAGATCGACGTAAGGAACTTCCACACTGTTACTTTGTTGAACTGATAGGCCATATGCCCCAGAATTCTGTTCGGAATCATCAGCTGCTATGCAGAGGATACTCCAATGGGGTGCCCAATTCATGAGACCACGAAGAACAGTT
This sequence comes from Lecanicillium saksenae, assembly GCA_027627215.1. NCBI lineage: Eukaryota > Fungi > Ascomycota > Sordariomycetes > Hypocreales > Cordycipitaceae > Corniculantispora > Corniculantispora saksenae. Next base: position 15,504 of record JANAKD010000014.1, on the reverse strand, counting down.
CGACGGTAACGAGGGTGACCGCCAGAGTCCGACACAAACAAGAGTCGACCGTCTTGAGCTTGATCATGAATATCGATCCATGACTCAATATCTGGCTGAGAAAAATTGAGAATGGTATGATCTTTGTAGCCGACTAGTTCTTGCGCTATGGAACTGGTCACACCGGAGACCATTTCGTGCCGGTGCTTAAGCAGGCTTAGCCTACTTTTGCCACGGCCATTGTCCAAAGTTCCAGTAGAAAGTGTACCTAGCAGACTAGATTTTCCAGAGGTGGTTGGACCGGTGAGAGTGACTCTTAATTGAGAGGTTGTAGACCTGCCACGGCTGGGGATGGCAGCGGTGTCGTGGCTCGGCTCCCCCCCCCAACGTTGAGTTTTGCGGCTTAGTCTCATCGGTGCTCACTGAATCACCGTTTTGAATGAAGCAGGGGGTCACCATAGCCTCAGCCACCCAGAGTTTATCCTGCTTGCGCACTTGGCGAACCGCAGCATCGCCATTGTCGATGAGATCGGCCGACTCCATCCACTCACATTCACCGACAATGACCATACGCATGACCTCGACTGCGCAGCCCAGACTAGCGGCCATGATTCTCAGAGTTGTTAAGCTCTCGTTCATCTCATCTTTTGTGAGCCCTACCAGTGTGCCATCATCTGACACACCGATTTCATAGAGAGCGCCCCCGGATTCTTCCAAGCCAGGAATCAGGGGAGCAAGCTGAATGGTGGCGTTCAGATCAGCGCTATCATCAGGAAGTCGTGGAATTACTAATTCTTTGGTTCTCGCGGCGTGATACGGGGAGGACTGTTGCATTCTCCAGAGAAGCTGGGTAGTGAGGTGCTGAAGCCTCTGTTGTCGAGGCTGGGGGGCCACAATCGGCGCCGCAGGAATTTTTGACCCAAGTTTATCAATTTGCGGCGTCCCTGAGTTAGACTTTTTGCCCTTCATGCGCGTTGACATGTATGTGAAGGCCCTCCTTGGACGCAATAGAAGGTGCAATTTATACTCAGTAGGGCCTTCTTGAGGTTCAGCCTCCAACTTGGTGACGCCATAATCAGAGAGCAAATCATGCTTCCCATTCAATTCTTCCTTGGCCAAAGACGCCGAGATGGCAGGTTTCGTAGGGTCGGCAGGAGGAATCCAAGGAGACGAAACCTTGGGCGGATCTGGGTCGTAGGTGAAGATGGAGGCCATGATGTCTTCCTGGCTGAAGTTCACACGGGCGTGTGGGAGTACTTGTGGTAAGAAGGATAATGAAAGAAACGTATACAAAGATAATATGTGAAGCCGCTTAGCGTGTTGTTCGCGTCGTATGTTGTCTCAGTACCTGGAGATGCCGTGTATTCATTTTGCACATGTAGTTGGGTAGGGAGGACAGGGGAGGATGGCAGTGACATGAAATATGGTACGTTTTGGCGAATTCTCTTTGCATCTGTGTTAGAGGAACATAGCACAGAAACGCAGGTGTCGCTCCTTCATGTACAGATCATGGTGCCAATATACCACGGGAGGCTGTGACACATCACCGAAGTGTGAGTAATGAGGACAGCCGCAAGTTATCCGATTCATAAGGCCATGTCATTGGCTGGCCACTTCGCTCCCAGAACAAGCCACAGCATGGCGGGGTCTTCCCTGTGGCAGCCCCTCCCCCTTCTGTATTTTGGCAGGGACCCAGTTGTCACATGGCTGCCTCGTTGCCCGCAAATAGGTACCTAGGTAGGTACGTAAGTATAAGGGAAGTACCTACCTACGTAGGTATCCTGGTACCTTAGTACCTAGAAGGCAGGCTTCAGGCGGGGCGTCGGCCTTTGGAGGGGTTGCTTCTAGGTAGCTGGTTTTGCTCATTGATTCAGAGTCGGCAGCTGAAGATTTTGCTGATTCATTAATTATAGAGTAGGGAAGAGCAGGGCATGAGCCAATCAGCGAAGTATCCCAAAGAGTGATTTGTCGCGTCAGAATTGGCAGAAAACGAAATTGCGATTAACCGACTCCGTACAATTAGCGGTGTTGGGACTCTAAGAAGCTCTGGTGCACAACTACGTACCTACCTAGGTAGCTCGGTACCCATGCTGCGATCATGCTACATAGGTAGGTACATGCTCCAGCCACCTCTATCTGAACCTAGGTCATGACTTTGGTACTGACGAATAAAAAAAAAGGGAAGAAAAAAATAACACATATGTTTTCAACCGCTGCCTGCTGACACCCTACGTATAGACGGCCCGTAAGGAGGCTTTCTCAAATCCGCCAGAGGTGCTGTTTATAGCACCCCTGCCCCACTATTGGCCCCGACCTAATAACCTTGGTCGACGCCTGATACGCTGGTCGTGCACTGTCGTAACCAATCCAAGCCTCCTTGCCACTGCCGCCACGGTACTACCACTGGTATTTCCTGTATCAATCTCCCCAACTTCTATTTCACTTGCGCGTACCCTGCCTCTCCTGTTACGAAAGCGATCGAATACTACGGCCGACCGACTGCCCACAATGAAGAAGTTTGGCTTTGGCAAGAAGGGCGATGACGGCGATGATGCTAACCGCAACGCCCTCTTTGGTGGTCGTAAGAAGGGATCAGCCAGCGCTCCTCAGTCCGATAATCCCTATGCACAGCAAGGAGCTCAAGGCGCTGCTGATCCATATGCCGACTCTGCAAAATATGCGAACGTGACGCCTTACCAGCAAGCCCGCGCACAGCTTGGTAGTGGTGCACCGACGACTGGGCAGCAGGATCCCTCAGGTCGTGCTGGTGGCTATGGTGGATATAGCTCAGACAAATACGGATCTGGAGGTGGCTATGGCTCCAACAGATATGAGAGCAACGCTGGTGCGGACCGATATGGTGCCTCTACTGCTGGTGCTAGAGGCCCTGGTGGCTATGGTGGCTTCGGACGAAACGACAAGGACGAGCAGGACAGCAACAGAGACGCCCTCCTCGGTGGTGCCCAGGAAAGGTATGCTCAAAGACAGCAAACAACTACAGGCGGTGGCGGCTATGGGCAAGGCGGCGTCTCTACAGCTTCGCAAGATGATAATTATGGAGGATACGGTGATCAGCGAGAGCTGACGGCAGAGGAGCAAGACGAGGCCGAAACGCAGGCAATCCTTGCCGAAAAGCGTCAGGTTCAACAAGAGAGTGCTGCATCAGTCTCTCGCTCAGTTCAGATGGCCAGACAAGCGAACGAAGTTGGTCGCGCTACGCTCGCCCGCCTTGGAGCACAGGGTGAGCGCCTACACAATACGGAGAAGAACCTGGACCTTGCTGCCAACCAGAACAAGATTGCGCAGGATAGAGCCGCAGAGTTGAAAACTTTGAACAGAAGCATGTTTGCTGTCCACGTTTCCAACCCGTTTACGTCAAAGCAACGCCAACAAAAGGCGGATGAAGAAGTTATGAACCGTCACCGATCTGAGCGCGAGCAGAGAGAAGCTACGCGCCGTGAGGGCTTCAATGCCAACCAGCGCATGGAGTCTAACTTCCGTGATATCAGCACTTCTGGCGTTGGAAGACCTCAGCAGCGCACCAAGAAGGACTATGGCAAATTTAACCTAGATGACGAGGAGGGTGCCGATGAGCTCGAGGACCAGATTGATGATGGAATCACTGAGCTCGAAAGCCAAGTTTCCATGATGAACATGGTCGGTCGTGCTATCGGCAAGGAGGTCGACTCTCAGAACAAGCAGATTGACAGAATTATGACCAAGGTCAGTACTTCCAGCTTCCCCACACTCTTGGCAATTTACTAACCTTGGGCTTACAGAGCGACGCCGTCGACGATGCCACTCGCATGAACCGTGAGAGACTGGCGCGCATTAAATAAGCCACGTCATGCATGCAATATTGCGTTCCATGCTGAAATGTCACATGGGATTTAACAGCTGCATAGGGTAACCGAGTGCTAGGAGCAGTATGGCGCTGGCGAAGAGTGCCACCTATAAGCATAGAACAAAGCGTGGAAGTGGTTTTTTGATTTGGTCACTGATTCAGCAATTTTACAATCAAGACGAGAATTATTTTCGATTTGGGTCTGGATAAATTTAAATAGAGACTTTGAATAACACTCGCAGCTTTGCCATGGGTGGCGGCCTCTGGTGACAGTTGCGGTCGCCCAACTGACCCACAAAAATTTCTCGACATCTGCCCAGGCAAGCTATGAAATTTACGTCCTCACCTCTTTTCGTTTTGTTCATCTGCATTCAGCATGGCTCCCGCAAAAGAAAGTAACCGCCCGGCCAAAAAGCAGAAAACTGGTCCGGGCCTTGGTGCTATCAAAATTGGCGGCAAAGCAATTTCTTTAGAAGGATACCTGGGACCATCAAAGTCTGCGAAACCTGTAGCCGAGCTGGATGGTGCAAAAGATGAGAAAAGCTCGACAAACAAGGTTTTGCGTGGCGATACAGCGACAAATGTGGAGGTAAAGGGCCCAAATACGAAAACGAAGGACCAGAAACAAAATTATAAGGAACGTGCGAGCGAGGACGGAGGTCTGCTCAAAGTCAGGAAAGCTCTTCCCATCTGGCAGCACAGAGATGATATACTAGGAACCTTGCGCGGAACCGAAAATAATGTCCTTGTGTTGGTCGGTGAGACTGGTTCCGGCAAAAGCACACAGGTTCCTCAATTCCTATCTGACGAGCCTTGGTGCAGGCGCCAAAAAGTGAAGCTTGCTGGCTCCTTAGACGAGGTGAATGTGGGTGGTATGGTCGCCATCACACAGCCAAGAAGAGTAGCCGCAACAACTTTGGCGCATCGAGTTGCTCAAGAAGCTGGTACGCCGTTAGGAAAAGGAAAAAAAGATGGCAAAGTCGGATACTCGGTTCGATTCGACCACCAAGTACCTAAAGGAGCCAAGATCAAATTTCTCACCGAGGGAACGCTGCTTCAAGAGCTCCTCCGCGACCCATATCTGAGGCAATATAGTGCTGTTATTGTTGACGAAATTCACGAGCGCAGTTTGGATGTCGATCTTCTAGTCGGTTTCTTGAAACAAATCTTGATCGCTGGACCGGGACATCGTGGCGGTGTTCCACTCAAAGTCGTCATCATGAGTGCTACTGCCAATGTCGAAGTCATCAAAGGGTTTTTTGATGACGAAGAGATCATGAAACACAGTCAAAGGGGCGTGGAGGTGCTACGAATCAAGGGCCGGCAATATCCAGTTGTGATTGAGCATGAATCCCGACCCGTTTCTGATTTACAGGATGCACTGCTCAAACGCATTTTCAAAATCCATACCGAAGAACCCCTTCCTGGCGACATACTGGCATTTTTGACAGGCCAGGAGGAGATTGAAGTTGCACAAAGGTTGATTGAAGAATATTCAGCCAGCCTGGCATCGAATGTACCAAAGATTAAAGCGGTACCGTTGTATGGCCAGCTTTCCATCGAGGCACAGAGAGAGGCCTTTCTCCCAGTCAAAAGCAAATTCACACGAAAAGTTGTTCTCGCTACGAATATTGCAGAGACTTCAGTTACGGTGTCAGGTGTTCGTTACGTGGTCGACGGTGGTAAAGCGAAGATAAAACAATTCCGCCCTCGATTGGGCATGGAGTCTCTGCTTGCCAAGCCCATCTCTAAATCTTCCGCAATTCAGAGAACTGGTCGTGCAGGTCGTGAGGGACCGGGTAAATGCTATCGTCTTTACACCGAATCAAGCTTCGACTCCATGCTGCTTGCGGATCTGCCAGAGATCCTCCGCAACGATGTTCTTGGCGCAATTCTCACCATGAAAGCCCGCGGAATTCAGGATGTACTCGCATTCCCCTTGATGGATGCCCCTGAGACGGAAGCAATTGAGCGCGCGCTTGTCCACCTACATTTTCTCGGAGCCCTGAGCGATGACGGAAGCATCACGAGTGTTGGAGAGACCATGGCTAAATTTCCTCTCTCAGCTCCTCTTGGCGCCGTTCTCCTGGCAGCTGCCAAGCCAGAATATGATTGTGTTTTGGAGACAATTGATATCATATCCTGCATCACCGCCGGTGAGGACATCTTTTTGTCTGTTCACTCGGAAGAAGGGCAGGAAGAAGTGGAGGAGTCCCGAAAAGAGCTCCAACGACGCGAAGGAGATATCATCACATATCTTACTACCATGCAGCAATATACCGCAGAAAATGCGAACCGGTATGAGTGGTGCAAGAAGCGTAAGCTAAACATCCGCACCATGAAGCAAGCCTTGAACATTAGACGCCAGCTCCGCGGGATGTGCATCAAGGAGAAGTTGCTGGGCGAGGCGCCGCCAGCTGACCCACGGCCCTTTACCCCAGTGCCCCCAGAACGAGCAGATGCGATATTAAAGTGCTTCCTCCGAGGATTTGCGCTGAAAACGGCCATGCTGGCGCCGGATGCGAGCTATGTAACTGTTCATGGCAAGCACGTGGTCGCAATCCATCCTGCAAGTGTTCTTCACGGACAAAAGAAGGAGGCAATCATGTTCCTCGAGCACGTGTATACCAACAAGAATTATGCGAAGAAGGTCAGCGTGATTCAGGCGACGTGGATTGCTGAGGCACTTGAGCGCAAATAACGCCTCCGTTGAAATGATACATAGTATAGTTCATCAACGCTTATAAATCTTACGTTGTAAATATTGTACAATCTATTTTCATCAGCCCTGCTCCTATTCTTGCCCCCCCTTGCGATGCTTCTCAATCGATTGCATCAAGTCGTAGAGCTGGTATACCTGCTCGTCGCTCAGTTTTGCCAGCTTGCCCTCGTCAATCTTCTCTCCAATCCACGCATCTCCTTCAATCTTTTGTGCATACATCTGCCACTCCGACAAGAAACCAATCTACACAACAACTATTAGTCTGAAAATATTCTCAAAGAAGAGTTATATCCACTTACCAAATGGGCTGGATTATCAACCTTTCGATGTGCCCGAAACTCAGCCTTGATGTACTCATCGCCTAGAATGCGCATCTCGGACGGGAGGAACTTGCGGTGCGCACGCAATAGGCGTCGGTAGAGCGGGATTGGAGGCAGTAAAGCCATAGGGTCAGGGCGAAGGCCTTTTTGAGTTAACGCAGCCTTGGCGAGTCTCGTTAATGACTGGCGCATGATGTCGGCTGCTAATGGCTGTGTTCAAACAGCATGTGACAAAAAGGGGATTCCTGTCGAAGCAGAGATGAGAGAATGCGCCAGTTGTCTCGCGGCGCAGCTTGTGTATGATTGGGCGAGAGCAAAGAATTAGAGATTATTCATAGAGGCCGGGCATCAACCAAGCCAACCAGGCCTGATTTTCAAAGTGAAGAGGTATGAGGTGTATCTCCTTGGCCGGCAGTGGCTGGTTCCATCGCTGCGCTGGTGGCGGCTTGAGCCCGAATTTTTGGCCCCACTACAGCACCTCACCTCACAAATCATCCAAACTTTTTCAACACCTTTACACTCGCCTACGTACTTATAAAAGCAAAAAAGAATTTGGCCAAATTTGAAACGCTCTCGAAATGGCGTTCTCATTTGGATTTGGTGGCGATGATATAGACACCTCCAACGACGTCGAGACCCAGCAGCCTTCCGCAATCACACTCGCGCGAGCTGGCGCATTCCCAGTTGCTGGCAAGCCTCAGCTTCCCGCCACACGGCATGACCTTTCTCAAATGCTGGCAGCGATGCCTTCAAAAATTGCATACAGTCTTCTTGACGTGACGATTGACGATGGCAGCGTCGCACAGCTGCCCCGCCGCGAGCTGTGGGATGTGCGAGTGCAGCTCATGGCTGAGGAGGAAGAAAATGCGGAGCATGGCGTCGATGCAGATGGCTCTGGCCTGGGCACTCACGATGTCAAGACGGGTGTTTACGAGGGAGGATTTAAGAGCTGGGAGAGCAGCGTGGATCTGGTCAAAGTGCTGGCTGCGCAAGGCAAAGTTTCTGTCGCAGCACAGCTGCCCATGAGGGTTATAGAGGTTAGTTGCGATTTGACAGCAGCGCTCATTCTCTCTCCTCCAATGTGCAGCATTTCAAGGATATTTCTTCTTAAAAACTAACTTAACCATAGCTTGGTTGCGGAACCGGCCTACCGTCAGTGTCCCTCTTTCAGTGGACAATAGAGGCCACCACACCTGCCACGGCTGCGACTCGCCAACCAACATCATTCATCGTCGCGGATTACAACCCTACTGTCCTGCAGCTCGTCACGTTACCCAACTTCATTCTCGCGTGGGCTCTTTCTGCTCGTGAACATACCCCTGCCTTGCGCAACGCCTTCAGTCTCGAAGACGAGCTTGAGCTCCTCCCCGAGGTCGTTGCGGCGTTCCAGTCATACCTCATCGCCAATCGTATCTCTCTCACATTTCTCTCAGGGGCATGGTCTCCAGAATTTATTGATCTCGTTTACAGCGGCATCTCGGACTCTGTGACAGACTCTAGCGCAGCTCCTGCTACACTACTCCTCGGCGCGGAAACCATTTACTCGCCTTTTGCACTGCAGGCTTTTACGGAAGCTACGTTTTCTATACTGCAGCGAGAAGCTACCATGCATGGCGATACTACAGCAGTAGCACTTGTGGCAGCTAAGAAGCTTTATTTTGGTGTAGGTGGTTCACTGGACGACTTTGTGGATCAGGCTCGTGCTCGTGGAGGTAATGTTACAACATTAAGAGAGGAAGTAGATGGTGTAAGACGGGGAGTGGTCAAGTGCATTTTGCAGTCATAGAACATGACTGCTGAGAAAATAAATCAATAAGTAACGCGACCTCTCCATATATCATCTGTCAAAATGAATATGATTATGTGTTGTATTCAGACAAGGACCATATAGGGTATTTTGGAAAAAGCAACAACGCCAGTGAAAACGACTCCCCGGGTCTTTGACGAACCCGACTTAATTATACACTGCTCCATCCAATCTCATAATCCATTATCCTCGGCCGGCTCATTTAGCTTTCTTCTGGAGCTTCTCCGAGCATACAGGGCAGTACCAGGTGCCATTTGGTTCGCTCTTGAGTCCAACACAGGACCAATGGAACCATTCGTAGGGACAGTTGTCGTTGTCACAAGCGACCATGTCGCCGTAACTAACGTTATGGCACAAGCAGTACTTTTTGTCGTCGCCCCCCTCCTCCTCCTCCTCCTCTTCCTCCTCATCAGCATCACCAATGGCTTCGTCGCCGTCGTCATCCTTATCGGCGGCGGATCCGGAACGACGGACAGCATCATCGCCGCTACCACTTTCCGCCTCTGACAAGTCACTGTCCGCCGTCGAAGCTGGCGAATTTCTAGCGGAGGCTTTCTTCACTCGAGAGAGATTCGATTTGTGTGGAGGCTTCTTGCGATTAGGCGCCGTTGGAGTGCCTCTTCGGCTACCTGGTCCATTTCCTAACTTGGTCGTTGTGGCTCTCGGGCCAGCACTACCAGCTCTGGCTGTCCCATTAGGACCAGTTGTAGCGCTGTTTTTGGGCGTTCCTGGGCCTAACGATGAATGTCGTGCAAGCCCACTCGATGTTGTTGGCGTGGTGCCACTTCCCGGCGCTGGCCTTGGACCGCGCTTCGTAGCTGGTCCGGCAGAACCCTCTCTATGTCTGTTCATTATCATACTCGCTGCTGGAGTGGCGGGCGCCGAAGCGGCATGTGTCTGATTGGGCTGCTGTGGTTGTTGTGGCGCTTGGGTTTGGCGGATATGTGGATGAGTCGGCAATCGCGCGAGTGTGGGATTGGGACCGGTATTGATGGGAGTGAGAGTCGGGCCAGCCGTCATGCTCGAGGGGTTGCTGGTCCGGATTGAGGGTGCAGCAATATTGGCCGCACTTGGCCGTAGAAGCGAGGGGACTTCGTCAGGGTCGGTAAAGCCAGGCTCGGCACGGTCATATAGCAGTTTTATTTGGATATCAAGACTGCGCAGATGCTTGTCCATGGTACTATGAAGTTTGCACGCCATGTCAATTTTCTCTTGAGCAAGTCGATCGGCTTTGGCGTAGTTTTCGCGGATTTGTGAGCGCAGCAAGTCCTCCTTAGGGTTCGGTTCATGGCTACCATTGGTCTTGATCCATTTTTGAATCTTGGCATCGCGGTCTTCGATCATTCGAACGCATTCGTTGTACTGTCTGTCTTTGTCGGCGATTTCGTCCTGCATGAAGCGAATCTCCTCGGGGAGATTCTGGACGCGGTTGATCCAGTCATCGAGAATTAAGCTCGGGTCGAGAGGCTCGGCTTGGGGCATCCTCTTGACAAAGTCGATGGATAAGTCGTCTCTAGGCATTGTTAACAGTCTGGTGACAAGACGACAAGGCGACAAGCAGACGCCGCGGATTGCGTCCCAGGAAGCACGCGGATGCAAAGCCGCAAATATCGAGAGAGGCAACGCGCAAGGCCGGGGTATATGAATAACGAAGTAAGACAGTGAGGGGGAAAATGCAGAAGAAGAAAAAAATCGACCAGGCAAAACCAGATCCTGACAACAGGTGGGTTGGGATGAGAATGGCATGGGGCCACTAAAGCAGGCGTAGGCGGCTGCAGCTAAATTATTGCTAGCGAGCGGAACCCACTACCTGGGGTGGCAATGGAGGGGTAAATTGGAGGCGGAAATAAAGAAGAATAGCCTTGGGCAATCAATACCTAGCAAGCAGAAGTATGCAGTGTTCGGCACCAGCATCATTGGCGCGAGTGCGCGATTCAGCGTAACCTGCGAGGCTGGGTGGTGTGGTTGTCACGAGCAACGCAACTGTGCGCTGCCAATGGCAGCCATGAGCGCTGGGATGGAGGCGGTAACACGACAAAAAAAGTAGGGCGCGCGCAGTAAGAACGCGCAGGAAATAAAAGACCAGCTTACCTCAGACAACCTATCTCGATCCAGCGATTCAAGCAATGAGGATGAACCCAGGTGCGAACGACCTCTTTTCGTTGGATGCGATGAAAGTGATTGCACCAGTTCTGCTGTGCGCAGGGCTCTTGAGGATGAGATAGGAAAATGCGGGATGCCGGAGCCACGGAAAAATTGCAGTGCCATGAGTGGCCAGACGCCGACAGGCAGCAGTTGGTGCGACCTTTCGCAATGTGCCTCCAGCAAGCACATTATAGGCCCCGTGTGGCCCCTATAAACTTTAATAATCCAGCGACAATTGCTGCTGTAAAGTCTGGTGCGTCGCTGTGCGCTGCAGATGGCGCTACTATCGAATCGGGCTAGTCCTCAACCCGCCACCAGACAAGACAGAGGGGCGATGATTTGTAGTTGAATACCGACAGCCACTCAAAGGGTATGGCTTTAGCAACCCTCATAGCCGCGATTCTATTTTGCAGAATTACTGCGATTCGCGACAGCCCAATCCGGGAACAACAAATGTGACACAAGCGCGATTTCTATCGATTTTTAGCAGCCTAGGCGCACTAAAGACACACAATCCCGGCGCGCCGTCGTCTTTCGAGCGTTGCTAATTCCTCCAGAAGAACTCGACCAAAACCAACCACATCGACCTGTACCGGCCAGTCGCAAAGCGGCAACGACGGCTCATTACCACGATACCTTCGAACAGACACCACATAATAACGCGCAATCAGTGAAACCTCGACAGGTGGCTCTGAGACCTTCACAGCAAGCTCACAGCCATGGACACATACAAGTTCCGGGTCCCAAAACCCAACTACCTACCTCACAAACAAGATGTAGACAATGATATTGTGGAGGAGTACGGCTCGCCGCTCGGTCATGCCAGCGAAATGGAAAATGCTAAATTCTACAACAAGTGCAAGCGCATAGCAGAAGAATCGGGCATCACGCGACCCAAAGGCTACAATGTGTCGTTTCACTGCAACCCCGAGATGGAGAAGCACCATTTCGGCATGACACATCCAATGAAGCCATGGCGGCTTACTCTCTCCAAGTCCCTCATCTACTCATACGGTATGTCGTTCGCGATGGACAACTACGTCTCGCGCGCGGCCACCTACGAAGAGCTGGCCACTTTCCACTCCACTGACTATCTCGACTTCCTCGGCACCGTGCTACCCGAGCCTGTTCCACGCGATCTTGAGAACCAAAATCCCGATCTCAAGTTCAACCTGGGCGGTTCAGACTGCCCTCTCTTTGACGGTCTTTATGACTACTGTTCCATGTCGGCAGGCGGTGCACTCGACGGCGCGCGCAAGCTCTGCTCAAAGCAGTCTGACATTGCCATCGCCTGGGGCGGCGGTCTGCACCACGCGAAAAAGGCCGAAGCGTCGGGCTTCTGTTACATCAACGACATTGTCGTCGCCATCCTCCAGCTCCTGCGGTACTACCCGCGCGTTCTTTATATCGACATTGACGTGCACCACGGCGACGGGGTCGAAGAGGCGTTCTTTTCGACGGACCGTGTCATGACCGTCTCTTTCCACAAATACGACCCTAACAACTTCTTCCCCGGCACGGGTGCGCTCGACGACAATGGCCCTAAGAGTGAGCATAATCCCGGCGCGCACCACGCTGTCAACGTGCCACTCAACGACGGCATCACCGACGAGCAGTACGAGTGGCTTTTCAACTCCATCATCGGCAAGATTGTCGAAAAGTTCCGCCCAGGCGCCATTGCGCTACAGTGCGGCGCCGACTCTCTCGCCGGCGACCGCCTCGGTCGTTTCAACCTGCAGGTCCAAGGCCACGGTGCCTGTGTCGAATTCTGCAAAAAGTACAACCTGCCACTCATCCTGTTTGGTGGTGGTGGCTACACCCCGCGCAATGTCGCCCGCGCCTGGGCATACGAGACAGCAATCGCCGTCGGCTGCGACGACAAGATTGACCCGACGCTGCCGCAGCATGTGCCTTGGCGCGACCAGTTCCGCCAGGATACGCTCTTCCCCACGCTGGAGCAGATTCTCGGCGAGCCTCGCGTCAACCGCAACTCGCAAAAGCGACTGCACGACATCCTCCAGCACGTTACAGAGCAGCTACGCTTCGTACAGGCCGCGCCGAGCGTGCAGATGCAGGCCATCCCGCCGGACCTGGGTGGCATCCGCGAGGACGTGGAGCAGCGTCTGAAGGAGGAGAACGAGGAGAGAAGTAATGAGTTACGGCGGGCGCGAGAGGCGGGCGCAGCAGTCCCCATGGAGTTTTAATTGTACGGTAGAAAGACAAACCCGAAATAGAACAACTAGGAACGTCTGATGGTGGAAATCCTGTCGATTAGTTTACCCTTAAGCCAGCCGGCTTCTTGAAGCCTATTATTAGTATTTCGAAACGAGAAGACTCCATGCTCCCATTTCTAATACACACTCAACTTACGCTACAGTAGCAGTCGACGAGCACATATTGAAAGACAGAATTACATTTAATTCCGTACCAAGATAAATCAATTGCGATAATAACTAGGTAACAAAGCAAAAAAATATTACTTCGAAACCAACCCCAATCGTGCAGAGTTTGTCTAGCTCAAAGATTATGAGCCAGAATGCTCGATGAACCATTAACATACCAGACCCGAAAAGCGCCACAATGTTGTCTGTGGCAAAAACGAGTATATCCAATTACCAGAGAGCACTCTATCCAGAAAGGCCATTGCAGTTTCCGCAGTCTGACAACATGCGCGTGAACCAATCTACACATCACACCGAGTTGCTTGGTGCGAGCTCGATTGACTCCCGAGCCATGTTTGCTTCAGGATCCCCTCACAGAAGTCAACTCTGTAGCGACAGCCCCGCCAAGCGGAATATTCACATGAAAATTCGAGAAGAAATAGCGAACAATGTGTTGAGCGACGAAGTAGCACCGAAGCACTTAGTAGTAGCGAATGATCGCAGTTTGACCGTCGGCAACACCAGTCTGTTCTCTTTGGTTAGCATGCCATCAAATCCAGTACGAAAGAATCGTGCAACTTACGGTACAGCCAGTTCCGGCGGGGGTGTACGCGCCGTTCTCGTATTTACATTCGGTGTTACCGCCAATAATCTCAACGTTGAAATCGAGCCAAGCAGTAGAAGTCGGTGCATTCTGGAAGATCGAGATGTAGGTGACACCATTATCCTTACCAACACCAAGGTTCATGGGAGACCAGTTACCACATTTGTCGGGACAAAGCTCGCTCTTCCAACAACAGGCATCCTTGGCTCCAACACCCTTGGGGTTGATGTAGTACTGGTTTGACGTCTTCTTGCCTTGCCACTTGAAATAAGTCTCTTGATTAGGGTTGGTAACAGGAACCTTCTGGCCTGGCTGCGCAATGGTGGGAATGGTCATCCCCTCTGTACCAGGATATTGTGTTTGGCAGGTGGACACCACGACGTCGAGGTCGTTCTGAATGAAGACACCAGGTTCACCGGGAATGCAAAGGGTCTTGTATTCGGATCGCGTAAGCTCCAGGTAGCCATTGTCGTTGCAGAGGACGCCGCCGATGGTCTGGCCTTTGCTGCCTTGGGCATCCTGGGGCCACTGAGACTTCTGATAGCCAGGCTTGCACGCATAACCACAGTAGGCGCCGGGCTTGCAGGTGTCACCAGCAATACCCGTAATAATGTTGTCAACAACACCTCCCAGGCCACCAGGAATAGTCTGAGTGAAAGACCAGCCGCCAAGGCCCATCCAAGGAATGGGGACGGCACCATAGTCCGATGGGAAGTGACTGCACTTGATCTTGCCGTTGGGGAATTCACGATCATCGCCGCTGGAGCTGCTGTCATCGCTGATAGCAGCGGCATTGGCGACGGCAGCCTCGGCAGTAGAGCTAGGAGGTGGAGGAGGGGGGGTCGACGTGGTCGTCNGGGGGCGGAGGAGGTGGGGTGGTCTGGGACTCGATAAATTGGGCGCCGAGGTCCTTCGTGGTGCTAGGAGCGGGAGGAGGAGTGTAGGTCGGGGTGGACTCGCCAACGATCACGTACTCGCCGTCAGCAATGCCCTTCTTGGCTTCGGATTCGTCAACAAGCTTGTCGCCGAGCTGGTAGACGACCGTGGTAGCAGCAGCAGAAATCACGGTGACGGCGTCAGGCTCACGCTTCTCGACCTTGCTGGCATCCTTCTTAGCGTGCATGTGGCGGTGGCCGTGATGGTGGGACGAGGCGGTTGCCGTAGCGGCAAGAGTGACCGCGAGGGTCAGTTGGGTCAAGGTCTTCATGATGATCGGAAAATGCCTATGCAGAACAAAACATCAGTATATCAGAGCAGAAACCTCCCGATGAGTTGTAATAATTCTGTCCGGCGATTTGACAAAGACAAAGATTTTACTCATCCATTTCGCGCCTGTAATTGGAACCTGCGAATGAATGGTCGCCCGTGTCGAGCCCTCTTGTCCAGCACTACCCAGCCCAAATCCATCCACAGCGGAACGAGAGGGATACGCACCTAACAGGACTCTAACGATAGCCGTGGGGAGAAAGGGATTCGAAAACGAAAGAACTGAACGAAAGAGCGCAAGCGGACCGAGAAGGCCGAGTTAAAGGAGCGTGGTAGAGAGCAAAAACTCTCAGTTGGACGAAGAAGACGGCGCGACGAAGATGCAGAAAGACGAAGACATTCGTCAGAGGGCAACCGAGAATGAAAAGGAGGAGGCCAGCGGCGCCTGGGCTTGGGGCGTGGGCCGGAGCTGGCCAGAGCGAGAGGATACCTCCCG